>CM070842.1:19037053-19237950 GCA_036326025.1 Chrosomus eos
GCATCCGCCGAGAGTTTCACCGGTGGAAAAAAGATTGGGAAGCGCTCCAGATGCAGGGAGAACCTAGTGGATCCAAAGAGATTAAAAAGTTCCAACATCTCGACAGTGTGGATGAGAAGACAATAAGAGACCTCCGCCTCACAACTTACACAACTGCTGAGGAGTTTTTTCCGGTTTTAGAGAACCGCTTTGGAAATAAGACAACTATAGCCCTTGAGATAGTAGAAGAGCTCCAAAGACTCCAAGCAGTTAAAGGTAACCAGCCCAGGAGGATTGTTGAGCTCATCCAATCTGTAGAAAAAGCCCTGGTCGATTTGAACGAGCTTGGCAAGACTGGTGCTATAAAGAACCCTCTTGTAACAAAAACAATAGAGAGTAAACTTCCTGATGGCCTGAAGAAGGAATGGCTTCTTCATGTAGCTGGCAAAGGTGATGAAGCTGAAGAAGACAAGCGATTTGACTACCTCCTCAAGTTTCTTCAAGGTCAAGAAGCCATCTATGAGAAGCTGGACCAACTGAGCGAGGAGGAACCAAAACCTGAACCTCGGCAAGCTCGAACCAGAACTTCCACCCAACTGAGCAACCAGGCTCAAGGATGTGTGGTCTGTGGAGACGGCAAGCATAATAAAAAGCTATACTTCTGCCAAAAGTTTCGCGCGCTTAAGCTGTCAGAGAAAAGAGATGCTGTCAGGAAGCTGGGAGCCTGCAAGAAATACCTAGAGATTCACAATGAAGGTGACTGTTGTAAATCAGAGTTTCTGTGCAGGAGGCCAGACTGCAGAGAACAGCGTGCTGCAGAACACCACTATTATCTTTTCCCGAGAGCTGATACGTCCAAAGGGAATGTCGTCCAGAGGTCCAACAACAACAGCAAAGGGGGAGGTGACACAAGAGAGCGTTATACCCAAGCTCAAGAAAAGTTCATTAAAAGCCTCTCACCTGAACTTGCAGAAAAGTGTCGCAATGCCTTTTGCAACACTATAGCCAGAACCTCTCTTGTGTCCAACCAACCCAGTCTTCTAGCAGAGAATGGAATCGTGGAGTGGCCAGTCATCATGATGCTCTTAGAGGTCATGGCCAATGCAGGACAAAAAGTTGGGACTTTGATCGACCTGGCATCGGATACCAATTACATAACTCATGATGCAGCTGATTGTTTGAACCTTAGTAGTGAAGCCATAACCCTTGTGGTCCACGGTGTGGGAGGAATGAAAGTTCAAGTTACCACAAAACGGTACCTCCTAAAGATCCGGGTCTGCACAGAGCAAGGCAACTTCAGATCCCACCAACTCCTCTGCTATGGTTTGGACAGCATTCCAGAGATCCACAAACATGTGACAGCCAAAAGACTCCAAAAGTTCTTTCCAGATGTCCCCCAAAATTAACTTGTGAGACCAAGACAGATACAGCTTTTGATGAGCCATAAGGAAGGGCGACTGGTCCCACAGAAAATACGCACCGTTGGGGACCTTGTGCTATGGGATGGGCCATTGGAAAAGACAATTGCAGGGACACACCCTGGTCTGTTTGAAGAGGCTACAGTTACAGCACACCAGTCCAGAGCGCACTTCGCCAGGTCAATGAGAACAGCAGCATTGATGTATGAGGAACATATTTGCGACAAACCTACCATCAAGTCTTCTTGTTCTGCTATTACCACTCGGGATTTTGTTGAGTGGTGGAGATGTGATAGCATTGGCGCCCCCTGCCACCCAAAATGTGGAGGATGTCGCTACGGCAGTTGTCAACCTGGTGGCAAAGAAATGACTCTGGCAGAAGAAAGGGAGCTGGAAGTTGTAAAGGGTGGCCTGACTTATGTTGGTGCTGATAACCACAGTGATAGTCCACACTGTTGAAGATTTTATTATTTACAAAACAAGTAATTTAGCCTTATAAGAATACACAATTATTTCTATGAGTCTCTGTCGAGGTGACTTTGAAAGCTGCGATACCTTCTGTAAAAAAGATCCTGAATGTCAGCACTATTCTGAGATGTCACATGGTACAAAAGTATTTCTCAAAATATATATAAGAATGTATGACCATTTTTGGAAGGGATCCATGTCATATATGTGAGGAGCTGAGCACAGCTCGGGAGTGATTACCCTGCAGGAGTCACTCGGCTTTGTTGGAGCGCCGTTCTATGGAACGGAGCGGCGTTCCAGAATAAAGTCTAATTGTTTCTGAATCAGAGATCTCTGCGAAGTTATTTACAGAAAAGTTTAATCCACTTCAAATGGCGCCCAACGTGGGGCTGGTTCAGGAGCTGATGCTGAACTGCGGGGCTTTGCTGGACGAGGAACACAAACTAAAGGTAAGCAGTTTTGCCTGGGGGTTTGTGTTTTTCGCCCAGACATTTGCTCGTTGCGGTAAGCCCCTTTAAAAGGCTTCTCCAAATTTAAAGAAATAAAAAATTGAAAGATCTTTGATTTCCAGAAACAAGTGCATGCATTGTTGTTGATGATGTCGAGTAAATGTAAATGTGTAATAGTGCGGGGGAGCTCCCAATAGTATTTGCTAGTGCTCATATAATTCTGGGTGAATTGTATGATCACTGGTGCCGCTGATTTAGCGCAAAGGTCGTACGTACGCAAGGATCTGTGTTTCCTATTAAGAGGGCCTCGATGGATAATAGGTTAGCATGTACACAGATGAAGTATAGTATCTGTGTTTCTTATTAAGAGGGCTTTGATAGATAATAAGATAGCATGTACACAGAGGATTATACTTACTGATAAAGATATCTTGTCAAGAGGGCTTCGATAGATGACAAGAGTACTGATTTAGGAAAATCAGTGTTTATCTGTGTTTACTTGTAAGTGGGCCTGGATGGATACAAGTCTAGCATGCGCACAGATGGTTAACTTCCGGTTACCTTTTTGTTAACGATTTAACAAAAGACTGCTCGGGGAAGTTATGTTTGGCTTAACGGATACCGCCTCGAATAGCGAGGGACTGCATGGGTTAAGCTAAATCCTATGGAATAGGAGAGTTAGAAGTTTTGGCTTATGGTTACCGCATGTGTCATAGGTATGACCATGGACTGCTCGGGTAAGCTAAATAAATCGCAGAGGTCTGTGATAGTTTAAAGTTGTTTTTCACTGTGTTGGGGAAGTGTAACAGTGGAATATTGTTTGTAAAAACAGTGAGAAACACTGTAAGTAGAACATAGTTCTGTCTGTAGGATCCTGTGTTGTGTGTGTGTCTGATTGTGACTGTGGGTAAAAATAGGTGCGAAGGAATGTGTGTGAGCTTGAGGGACAAGCATGAATGATAAGTATTAAAAGTAAAGGAAATAGTGAAAGAAAACAATTGTTTCAAGATATTAATCTTGCAGATTATTGTAGTATGAAATAAATTAAAGTTATAAAATATATATATTTAATGAATAAATATAATGAAAGATATTAATAGATAAAAGAAAGATAAAGATGCACGTGCTTAATATTATATCTTATATCTGAAGACGTCTAAAATGTGTATCTCATTATCCCTAAAGACAAAGTGAGAAAAAGTCCCCATTGTAAGATTAAGTTTGTGCTAAGAAGAAAAAATAACTTGTGTGCTAAATGTGAACAGGATTGGGTGACCAAATTTCAAAAGTCATACATAATTTACAGTAATCTTAGAACTGTAGTAAATGAGAATTGTTGAAAATAGGAGAGGAAAAAGTTTGTTCACCATGAGAGATTATTTTAAGCAGCATGCATATAGGAGAAAGATTGAAGGCTGATTTTATGATAGGAAAAATTATTTAATTGGATTATACTGAGATAATTAAAGTTAGATTATTGAAATAGCTTGCTTTCCTGCAAAGAAGAATTGCTTTACTAAAAAACAGAATGGAAGAACTGCGGTTGTCAACCAGTGATTTTTATAAATAACTAGTGAAAAAGATGGTTAAATCCTTTGGATAATTTTTGGGAATATAGATAAAGAGCTAATAGTTCAAGGACAGTTTGAATTATTATTTGTAAAAGTTCAATTTGATTCATGCAGTTCTCTGAGTGTTCAAATTACAGATGGCTTCAGTGTCAGTGGAAGAGGTGAAAGGTCAAAGTGACGACTGCAGAGAGAAGAAGAAATTTTCTGCAAACTCAACATGAAGAAAGACTGAGTAAAGCTGGAAAAGGTGAAACTTTCATTATTTCACTAAAGACTTTTTCCTCAGGACAAAGAGGAAAATCCTGAGATGCAAAGCTGTGGCAAAATGTACCAAAAGCCTGAACTCAGGAGAGGCAGAGAAACAGCAGAGCCTAAATTCCAGTCTGCAACACCAAGAACTTTGAGTGACAGTTGATGACACATGCAGAGCGAGAGCCATGCAGCTTCAAGAGACAGAGATATCTAAAAACAGAGAAACTGACTGACACCCTTCCCTTACGAGAAACACAGGTGTGTCAAACTCCAAAGATCACTCAATAGAGACTGCTTCAAATTTAGTTAATTATTAGATTAACTTTATTCATTCTGATTATTCACTGGTCACATAAGCACTTCTTTATATTCTCTGCTATATTAACCCTCTCTGCCTTTCCATAGGTTAAGTCCAGCTCTTTGAGAAAAAGAAAGCTTTCTGAAAGAGAAAAGTGTGTGCTAAAATTATCGAACAATTAAAACAGAGGCTGGATTTGGTATAGTGAGGACTAGTTATGAAACAGATATGGGGCAAAAAGCATGATATAATTATTATATGGCAAAGAAAAGAAAGACACAATATGTCAAAGAACGATACTTATTGTTGGCAAAACAATGATACTGGTCACTCCATTTTGTTTGGTAATATTCTAGAGATAGATTGGAGAAAAAGTTACTCCAAAGGTCCAACATTATTAAATCATAAATACTGTAAAAAACTGAGATAATGAGATAAAAATGTTATTGGCCATGGATCCGAGATTAGTCAGAGATCTCCTATTTTCTTCTTAAAACAGCTCATGAGCAAAAAACCAAAAAGAATAGGAAAAATTAGACCAACAAATGAGAAAAGAACAAATGCATTTGACAAAATACAATTGACAGGCCTATGATTCTAAAATCTTGAATCTATTAGAGTTTATAAAAGAAAAAAGATATTGAATCTATTAGAATTTGTAAAAAGAAAAAAGGGTTTATAACAATGGTGACTAAAACCTCACAACCAAGGACACTTCTCAGCGCTGACATTTTTGGGGACATAGCTGTGTTGACCTGACTGGACCTTGTGGCAAAATTTAGACCACAACCTGCAAGAATGCTGGCCAGCTCATATGACAGTGTGTGTGAGAGAATATGAACGGAGGGAGAGTTGGTGTGGAAGAAAAACTAAGGCAAATCAATTATTTTGCCAATACAGCTGTATTGAAACTATAACATGTGGGCCCACAGGGCAAAATATGCCCAATAAAATAATGACCATGGATGAATTTGGCTAAATGTCCTGGTTGGAACTATAGTGGCAATGAGAGAAAAAACAAAAAATGAAAAAAGAAAACAAACAATTGAAAAACCAGTGCCATAATTGCGCAGCGCATAACATAACTTGCTTTCTTTGCAGCATAACAGATTTGACTTTCTTTGAAGCATAATAACTGACTTTCTTTACAGCATATCAAGAGGAGCTGATCTTTGTAAAAAAGTATGAAATATTGTCTGATAACTTTTGTCTTTTATCAAAGTGGGTTGAGTGTATCCAGATGCATAATAAACAGTGTGCTGATAGTGGAACTCAGAGATAAGACTAAGAGATAACTGAAGTGAATTAACTAATTGTAAAAGTACATAGGAAGATTATTATGAGAAAAATGTAAAGAAATTGCAATTATAATGATAAAGAGCTGAACTATATGAAAAACAATAGGAATATATGGATTAAAGCACTGCTGTTAATGAAAGCAGAAAGGACACCACTCAGCCCGCATGACCTTCTTACATGGAACAACAATCAGAAGGACAATGGAACAGATGAGCAAAGGATTGAAATTACATGTTGTTGTCACTAACAAAAATAATTAAGCTTTAATTCACAGATAGCAGCAACTATCCAGGCCGGGCTCTGGGACAAGGCTGAAAAAATAATAAATAAAAAGAACCATTAACTGTGTTTTGTAATTTCAGAAGAGGTGATCAACAGGTGACACTTGACTCCATACCTCTCGACTTAAAATAAACCAACCGACTTCAGTAACCCCCAAACAGGGAGTGAGGGCATGGGCAAGGACAAGCTGACAATGACCAAAAGTCCATTGCAAAGGCACCATCACCTGGCCAAAGCTGTAAAGATGACAAGACAGCTAACAGAATGATCAAATCATTAATGTAAAGAAGACAAGCTTGACCAGAAACACAAGAATGAGAAAAGCTGTGCAAAGAAGAAGACACGCACCAGAGATGAGTAAAAACCTCAAACAAAAGTCAACTTCAACCACATTTTCCTATGATTGAATGTTCAGCCCTTGAATGAAAGTCAGTAACAACTTAATAATAACCCCACCAGAATAGAATAAAATGATTAAAGAGAAAAATATATTAAAGCAACGTAAAAACAATGATAATGACAAGTTAAGAAAAGAAACTAAAATAATGATAACGATTAATTTAATAAAGTGATATAGCATAGTGGGACTTAAGACAATTCATGAGAAGGAAAAAAAAATTGTTTTAACTAAAAAGAACTTTGAAATAAATCTGAATGGGTATTAAGATGCAATTGACCAATACAAGGATATACAACAGTAATTTAAGACTATAGTTGAAATTGAAACAAGTATTAACATTGATAATTAACAAATATTAGATTTTAAAGATTATAAATTGATTCAATATGCTATTGACTAATTATAAAATTAAATCAAATAGTGTTTATAGAAAGTTTATAGACTTACAGGAAGTTATTGAAACAATAACAAACAGGACCTTCTAAACAATCTAAATTGCACCAGAGGGGGGTCCAAAAAATAAATATTTGGCATTCACATGAAGCATAGATTATTGAACCAACAATACTTTTGAATATTCTTAATCCAGATGCGTAATGGTATTAAACCAGTACGCAGAGGGGGGAGGTTATAATATTAAAATTAAAATTAAGAAAAATTAAGGCAAGACAAAATTAATTAAAAATAAGGAAATTAAATTAAAATGAAGTTAAAATAAAAGGCATTTTTGCAAAGTTTTGTGAAATATTGTGGCAAAAACAAAGATAAGAGAAGAACAGCGACAAAAATAGTCCATATGTCAGTATCAGAAGAACTATTAAAACATTTGGTAAGGAATATGTAGACATGATATAGATGGGTAAAAGCAATGAGATCAACAGAGGAGGGTCAGGAACAGAAATTAAATCTCTAACCGAGAAGTGATCCTTTGGAAGTCTATCAGAAATAAGGTCAGATAAAAAGTCAGCTAAACAGAAGTATTGAAGATTAAAAATAAGTTGCACATGAACACAAGGAAGTTTTAAAAATGTATAAAGTTATAATGCTAATGGTTTAAATGGTTTAAATGGTTGATATAAAAACTTTTAGATTGTTAGAGATACAGAAAAAGAAATGAACACAAGGAATATGTAAGAGTGCAAAAAGTTGTTCTCTAGAGTTATTTTTCTAATTGTCTAAAGAGTTTATTGAATGACTTTTATGAGGTAAATGTAACATTGCTCTGAAGCTTTCTTAGTTAGAGTACATGAGACATACCGATAATTAGTTTATTCATGACAGTTTATTTAGAAATTAGTAGAAAAGAAGAAAAAGTATTCAGTTAAGGGAGTCTTGAACTGAAGAGATATAATGAGAATAGGAAGCAACACGCGAGATTAAAAAAGTTTAAATTTGGTAATAAAAATAAAGAATTTGTGAAATGTAAAACTTTGACAAAACGCGAAACATAGTGTGATTTATTGAATAGAAAGGTACACTACAATGTTCTGTTCGTTCATCAGCTAAAAATGACTGACTAAAAGAGGTATTCTTTGAATTTAAGAATTGATATTCTTTGATTAAAAAGTGATAAAAATAAGAGAGTTATTTTTACCCAGCCATATTTTGAATTAAGTCATATGGATCATGCAAAACAAAAATGCATAATGAATAAATTAGACAACTATAATAAGCAGAGATTTATTATAAAGCTTTGTCTGAATTAGGAGAAAAACAATTATGTGAAAAAAGTAGAATAACTTATGTTAGGAGATCAGTGTTGCACTTTTACTAAATAATATTGCGCAGGGAAAATTTAGCGATTACGATTAAGTTAAAGAAAACTTAAGAACAGAAGGAAAAGGAAAACTTAATGTAAAGTTTAGAGAATTAGAGCATAATTAGGCTCAAATAGAAATGTTTTTTGGTGATGCAATATTGAAAGTGGGTTATTATTCTGTTGTGTACTTGTATATTAAGATCGCTAAGAGTCAAAACCACGGTTAAACGAATGGAAATGCAGAAAAAAGATAATGAAAACTCATTTGAGAGGGCAACCAAATTGATATCTACAACCCTGGATGTTGATTCAAGTACCTCGAGAAGGAGGACGAAGAAGATGATGATGCGTAAAGTGTCTGGGTCGAAAAAGTCTACACTGCAAGAACACTTTTAATAGTATAAGAGACTTTTATGTGTGACATATTCTACATAACTGTGACAAAAATGACAATACTGAACCAATTTCATCTTCGCACTTGTAATTGCTGGTTAATTGATTAAGGAGAACTCACGTCTTTTACTTCTTCCAGTAAAACAAGAAAGAAAGAACTACTGAAAGAAATAAAAATGTATGGAAGAAGATGTTTGGCTGGAGTGCTCCCCCGGAGTGTGGTGGCTTAATCCAGTAATTGGAAAAGAGAATGGGTGACTCAAATTGAGTCACTAGGTAGCATAACTGAAGGAGCTGGATTTTGAAACTACACTCGGGAAAATGATAGTGAATGTGGGGCTTAGATAAGCCCCAGAGGAGGGAATGTTGAAGATTTTATTATTTACAAAACAAGTAATTTAGCCTTATAAGAATACACAATTATTTCTATGAGTCTCTGTCGAGGTGACTTTGAAAGCTGCAATACCTTCTGTAAAAAAGATCCTGAATGTCAGCACTATTCTGAGATGTCACGTGGTACAAAAGTATTTCTCAAAATATCTATAAGAATGTATGACCATTTTTGGAAGGGATCCATGTCATATATGTGAGGAGCTGAGCACAGCTCGGGAGTGATTACCCTGCAGGAGTCACTCGGCTTTGTTGGAGCGCCGTTCTATGGAACGGAGCGGCGTTCCAGAATAAAGTCTAATTGTTTCTGAATCAGAGATCTCTGCGAAGTTATTTACAGAAAAGTTTAATCCACTTCAACACTGGCATGCAAGATATCCATGGCTAATGGACCCCTCTACATTGCCAAACAACAGAAAAGCAGTGGAGGCAACCTTCCTTCAGAACAGAGAGACAGCTCGCCAAAGAACCGCAGTGGAAAAAAGCCTATGGAGCTCAAGTCCACGAAATGGTTAACTGTTGGGCTGCAAAAAAGCTGACTAAAGAGGATCTAACCAACTGGAATGGACCTGTCTGGTATATTAGTCATCTTATCGCACCCAACCCCCACTCTGTTACAACTCCGGTAAGACTTGTCTGGAACAGCAGTCAGAAGTACAAAGGCCAAAGTCTCAATAACTTTCTAATTAAAGGCCCTGATGTTCTCAATCCGATCCGAGCTGTCCTCCTCAAGTTCCGCCAAGGCTCCTTCGCCGGTCTAGGAGACGTCAGAAAAATTTACAATTCTGTGTGGCTCGAGGAGAGGGAAGTCCATCTACACCGGTCCTTGTGGCATGATTCAGAGGGTGATGAGCTAGAACAGTACGCCGTAACCAGAGTGAATATCGGGGACAAGCCAGCTGGTTGCATAGCACAACTTGCCATGAGGGAGACAGCTAACCTGCCTCAATTCAGCCACCTCACAGATGAATACCAAGTATTACATGAGCACAGCTACGTCAATGACATCTTGACACCCCGTAACTGCCGTGAAAGACTCAAAGTCATCACAAAGAATGTGGAGCTTATTCTAAAAGCAGGAGGGTTTGCACTGAAGCCTTGGGTCTTCTCAGGTCAAGGTAAAGGAGAAAAAGAAAATGCATCGCCAAATATTGTTGTCCTGCTGAACCAGCTGACAACACTGGATAAGGTTAGATAAGGAGGAAGACAACAAGGCGCTCGGTCTTGGCTACATTGTGGATGAAGACATGTTGCATGTCATGGTGAGGGTCAACTTCTCCCGGCGAAACAAAAAGATGAGACTTGGGCAAGACTTGCTGCTAGAAGAAGTACGAGCACAGACACCAGACCCGCTGACAAGACGTGAACTGTTGAGTCAAGTTGCTGGTTTGTATGACCCAGTTGGCCTGACGACGCCATCAAAGCAAAAAGGGGCTAACTTTGTCCGAAGGGCATTCCAAGAGGCAAAACCAAAGTGCAGCATGGTCAAGGACAATGTTCCCTCTAAGCTGCGCACGTGCGCGGCCGCACACTTCTGATGTCTCGGCCGCGCACTTCTGAAGCAGCGGCCGCGCAGAAAAGAATAAAATGCCACGCAGAGGACTGACGCGAAACGTGTGGGGAAATCCATTTGATTGTAGTTTAAGTGAGAAATAATTTCAGTGCTCTGGTCAGCTGCTATAGAGTGAAAACTGGTGAATGCAGTTTACAGGTTTCATAGAAAGAGAAATATGTGAGCACGTGTGATTGGCAGTGAGTCGTGTGTGCGGACCAAACAGATCAATACGAGAGGCAACGAGAAACGCATAGACATGTGAAATAAAATCACATCATAATGTTTTAAAGAAGAGTGGTTTGATTAAAGTGGTGGAAATAACGGTTGATGGACACAGAACGGTGACAATTACACACCCACCCGCGTGCAAATTCAAAATACATCATTAGTTTGAATAGATGTTTTTGTGTGGGGGTGAGTTTCAGGGATGGTTAGATTATAAAAGATTAGATTATATTCACTTTTCTTGAAAATATTTAGCTATTAGATCTATTTAAATGCTTTGTTTTCATATTATAATAATATAATATGTAAACAAATTTAAGCATTTAAACTGATATATTATATCACTTCAAATACTTCAATTCGTTTTTTTATATTATATTATGCCTATATTTTATTATATTATAAGCCTAAATAAAGAATCTCACAAGGGTATTGTTTAGGGCTCCTTGCCATTAAAAAGTTTGAAACCCCCTGCTAAATAAAATATTGGAAATTCATAAGCAATAAACAATCATTTAACTTTGATGGTTTAATGCTTCCTGTACACAATTAATTGACTGTACAAAACACTTTATGGTTTTCCCAAACCATCTCAGTGTAACAGCTTACTTTTCTTTCATCATCTATTATTGTAAAGAATTGAACTGTCCTGCAGAAGATTTTGTAAATTATTTTTCATAGGATTTCTTGGTAAAGACTGTACAGTTAACAGCACTGTAAAAAATATATCAGGTAACCTAAAATGTGCTTCATTTAGTGACTTTTGTTTTTCGAAAATATGATTTAAGACCAATAATTTACATCAAGGGTCAAATAAAATAGAAATGGCACATTCAAGTTAAAAGTTACAACTGAATGTTGAAACCATTGTGTTTCTACGTATGTACAGGTCAGGTATAAAGAATATTTTTGCTCAGGTAGAGAAAAATGTCCGCTCAATAGAAAAAAGTTTTGCTCAGCAAGGAAAAAAATTAGAGGGAACATTGCTGCAGACTGGTGTGAGGATGAGGAGCCCAGAGCTGAATCCTGGAAACAGTGCCATGGATGAGTGGCACTCCACCATCACTCCACCAGCCCTTATGAGTCCCTCCATCACTCCACCGGCCCTTATGAGTTCCTCCATCACTCCACCGGCCCTTCTGAGTCCCTCTATCACTCCACCGGCCCTTATGAGTCCTTCCATCACTCCACCGGCCCTTATGAGTCCCTCCATCACTCCACCGGCCCTTATCGCCTCAGATTGTGAAGCGCAGCACAGCAACAAGCTCCGGCACGAAGGCATGGCCACCTATGTGAATTCATCAGAATAAAGCCGCAGAATGGGAACCGCTGTGTTGAGATGGCAGTATGTGGGGTTCAGTGCCTTTAAATACATGCTTGTAGTTTGAATAAAGCTTTGTTTCATGTGTTGTTGACTTGCATTTGTTTATTGTGGTGGTTGTTCTGTAAAGGGAACTAAAGTTTCATGGGGACACACGGACTGTTTTGAAGGTAACACATGTTCCTAGTAAATGTTCATACTAAGCATACATCAGCGCTCAGTGTCTTTATTCAGTCAGTGCATACACCTGGCACATTTAACGTAACATGGTGTCAGAAGAAAAACGGAAAGGGGGACAGTAGGAAGACGAACTAAACCTGTGAAGAAGAACAACGTCCCGAAAAAGGAAGGAAGATGGACGGAGAAATAACGGCACCCCAGCTAGCGCCGCCAGGCAAGTTCAACTTCTCCAATGCTAATGAATGGCCGAGATGGATTAAGCGCTTCGAACGCTACAGAATAGCGTCAGGATTGGATAAACAATCGTCAGAGTTTCAAGTGAATGCCTTTATGTATGCAGCTGGCGACGATGCCGAGGATATTTTAAAAGTTTTACCCCTCACGGAGGAACAAAAGAAGTCATATGAGGCGGTTACAGAGGCTTTCACGGCGCACTGTGTCAGCAAGCGGAACGTTATCTTCGAAAGAGCGCGCTTCAACAAACGAAACCAAGAGCCCGGTGAGAGCGTTGAGTCCTTCATTACAGCGGTGCACACACTGGCTGAACACTGTGAATTTGGGGTCCTGAGAGAACAGTTAATAAGGGACCGAATTGTGGTCGGCATTAGAGATGCTAAGTTATCAGAAAGTCTACAGTTGGATGCAGATTTGACGCTAGCAAAAGCTATGACAAGAGTGAGACAGAGTGCAGCAGTGAAAAAACAGCAGCCAGTGTTACGAGGGACAGAGCAAGCAACCGGACAGGTTGAAGCAATACAGCAAAAACATACAAAATGGCGGAAAGCGGCCAAAGATAAACCTGAGTCAAAGACATCTGAATGCAGCAGGTGTGGATTTTCAAGGAAACATTTGTGGAAGGACTGCCCCGCCCGTGATGCAGAGTGCAGGAGTTGTCACAAAAAGGGACATTTTGCAAAGAAATGCAGATCGACTGGTGGGGTCCATGACATCTCAGAGGCACATATTGGGAGTAAACACGAGGAGGATTTTGCTTTCCTAGGAGAAGTGGGCTCCGAGGGAGAGGATGAGTGGATAGAGACAGTGCAGTTAAATGGAGATGCAACTGTTGTCAAACTGGACACTGGAGCAAGTGTTACAGCAATTCCAAGCTGCAGCTACTCCATCAAAAAGCATGGGACACTGCAACCGCCACTCAAAGTGCTGTATGGACCAGGAAACTACAAATTGGAAGTAAAAGGACGCTTTAAAGGGGAGCTGAGTCACGAAAAGGTAACAACAGAACAAGACATTTATGTTGTTAAAGATTTGACTAGGGCGCTACTGGGCCTTCCTGCTATAAAAGCACTAAAGCTGATAAGGCGTGTTCACACTGTACAAGCCCGACAAGAGGATTTTAAGGCTCAGTACCCTACAGTGTTTTCAGGCTTGGGAAAATTAAAGGAGCCCTACAAAATAGAGCTGGAGCCAGGTGCGGTCCCGTATGCTCTGTCATCCCCACGCCGCGTGCCTCTACCACTGCGAGACAAGGTGCAGGCGGAGCTGAAGCGTATGGAGGCCATGGGGGTGGTTTCAAAAGTGACCCAGCCCACGCCCTGGTGCGCAGCCATGGTTGTGGCGCCAAAAGCTCAGCCAGGAAAGATTCGGCTGTGCGTGGACCTGACGCACCTGAACAAGTGGGTGCGGAGAGAGAGACATATCCTCCCAGCAGTAGACCACACATTAGCCATGCTGGCCGGGGCAAAAGTGTTCACGAAGCTGGACGCAACCTCCGGTTTCTGGCAGATCCCGTTGTCGGAGGAGAGCCAGCTTCTCACTACATTCATCACCCCATTCGGGCGATATGCATTCAATCGTCTACCATTTGGCATCTCATCAGCCCCGGAGCACTTCCAGCGTCGCATGTCGCAGATGTTAGAGGGGTGCGACGGAGTGGTGTGTCATGCGGACGACATAGTCGTGTATGGAGAGGACATACAGCAGCACAATGAGAGACTGCACCAGGTGCTGAAGAGACTGAGGGATGAAGGACTCACGCTGAACGAAAAATGTGAGTTTACAAAAGATAATATCATGTTTGTGGGTCATCGTGTCACAGCAGGCGGCGTGACAGCTGATCCGGATAAGGTCAGAGCCATCATGGAGATGCCCGAACCAAAGGGAGTGGAAGACGTGAGGAGAGTGATGGGGATGGTGAACTATCTGGGCAAGTTTTTACCCCATTTTGCGTCATACACGAGACCAATTAAAGACCTGCTCTGTGAGAAGAACGAGTGGTGCTGGGGAGCGCCACAGAGGGAGGCGTTCCAGAAACTTAAAATAGAACTGAGCTCACCACGGGTGCTGGCCTCGTACTCAACCACAGCAGAGACGTGTGTGTCGGCAGACGCCTCATCCTTTGGCCTGGGGGCCGTTCTCACTCAACAACAGAGTGATGGAACGTGGAGGCCCATCATGTTCATCTCCAGGGGCCTGTCCGAGGCCGAAAAGCATTATGCACAGATCGAAAAGGAGGCTTTGGCGGCGACGTGGGCATGCGAAAGGTTGAGGCCTTACCTCTTGGGACTGAAGTTCAGGTTAGAGACGGACCATAAACCTCTAGTGCCACTTCTGAGTACCAAGGCGCTAGATGAACTCCCTCCCAGGGTGCTGAGATTCAGGCTGAGACTGATGAAGTTCACGTTTGACATTGTGCATGTGCCAGGCAAGAGTTTAATAACAGCAGACACATTATCAAGAGCCCCTGTAGGACACACACTCACACAGGAGGATAAAGATAATGAGGCAGATGTTAAAGTTTTTGTGGACGCTGTCATCCGAAGCCTCCCCGCCACTGAAACAAGACTCAAGGCAATACAAGAAAAACAGAAAGCTGATCCTGTGTGTGCAAAGCTCATCAGATACTGCAAGACAGGCTGGCCGGAGAAAAGTGCAATTTCTTCAGAGTTGGGGCCATACTGGCCTGAAAGGGCAACACTAACATTAGCAGGAGGGCTGCTTCTCAGGGGCCAACGAATCGTCATTCCCTACGACATGAGACAGGAAATCCTCAGCAACCTCCACTGTGGCCATCAAGGTATTGTCAAGTGCAGAGCGAGAGCACACCAGTCCGTCTGGTGGCCAGGACTGGCCGTACACATCAGTCAGCTGGTGGAGAACTGTAACACATGCTCACAGCACAGGGCTGAGCACCGAGAGCCTTTGCTGACCACCCCGGTGCAGGAGAGACCCTGGCAAAGAGTGGGTACAGACTTATTCTTCTGGGAGAAGAAGACTTATCTCCTTGTAGTGGACTATTTCTCACGTTACATTGAAGTTGCTCACCTCCATATTGCCTCAGCCAACACAGTCATTGCAGCTCTGAAAGAAGCATTTAGCCGCCACGGGATACCAGACACAGTTGTGTCTGATAATGGACCACAATACAGCTGTGAGATGTTCAGAGACTTTTCCACAGAGTACGGATTTACACACATCACGAGTAGCCCAAGATACCCGCAAGCGAATGGAGAGGCAGAGCGTGCGGTGGCAACCATAAAAGGATTGTGGAAAGGAGGAGGTGAGAAACTAAAAGCTTTGATGGCGTATCGAGCTACACCCCTGGAGTGTGGTTACTCCCCTGCACAACTCCTTATGGGCAGACAGCTACGCACAACCATACCTCAGCTTCCAGCATCCCTGCTTCCCCGCTGGCCAAACATCAGAGGGTTCAAGAAGGGTGAAAAACGGCAGAAAGAAAAACAACAACTCCGCTACAACCTGCGCCATAGAGCCCGCCCACTGCTGCCTTTACAGCCTGGACAAAATGTGTGGCTCCCAGAAGAGGAGAGACAAGGGACAGTCGTTCAGCAGGCTACAACACCCAGATCTTACATCATTCACACAGATGAAGGACAGATCAGGAGAAACCGGAAACACCTACGTACTGTGCACCAACCACAACCTCAGGTGCTGCTGGATAAGACTGGTACAGCTAAGGAGTCAGACAACCAGGTCGCACACCAACATGAGAGCACTGAAACAGACAATCACAGACAGACAGTCACATCCAACACCCCGTATGTGACAACCTCAGGAAGAGTGTCACGCCCGCCAGAGCGTCTGGACTTGTGAGAGACTGGGGTGAAGAGAAGGAAAAAAAATGCATTAGTCTATAAATGTTCTGTTGTGAAAAGTTCTGTTTGACAAGAATTTCCTGATAAGTGAGTATTGCTTTTAAGGGCTTTAGACAATCGTCAGGGGGGGGGGATTCTTACTTAAGAGGGGAGGTGTTCTGTAAAGGGAACTAAAGTTTCATGGGGACACACGGACTGTTTTGAAGGTAACACATGTTCCTAGTAAATGTTCATACTAAGCATACATCAGCGCTCAGTGTCTTTATTCAGTCAGTGCATACACCTGGCACATTTAACGTAACAGTGGTTACTTTTATTTGTTCTTTTACTCATTTATTCATGTTTCTTATTGTTGTCAATATATAAAATATAATTATTTAATTAATGTATGCATTAAGTAATTCATTGCTCAACTGACAATTGAGATGTTTCACTGCATTTATCTAGTGTGTATTCATGCATAACTGAACATAATAACATAATAATGTCATATGACAAAGCAAATTACATTTTACTTGTTTTATTTAATTATATCATTTTTAGTATTTAAAAAAGTAATATAATTAAGTAATGGTCAGCATTTTCTATTATTATTTTGTTTAAGTTTTGGGGTGGGCTAACATTGCAATTCATTCTGAGGTAATATTAATTTTTCTTCGAGCAGCTGCCCATCTCCTTTGTGCAGACATTACAAACGCAGAGGAAAACTGTTCTAGGTTGTGCTGTTGAGTTACTGATGTTATGAAGTGGTAGTGCACCTGTCGCTCATATAATTTAAACTTAGTACAAGATCATGGAAAGATACCATAGTAGTATCTAACAATGAACAATCATAATGACAAAACAAAAAACATAAAGATTATTGGTTCTCTTACGAGAGGTTCTCTCTGCGTAAGCTAGCTTACCCTACTGGAAAGATTCATCTTTTCTAAGATATTGAAGCCAAAAAATTATCCTTAATTTTGTATCCATTGTCAACACAGTGCAGCAGCTGCAGACCTTGAGCGGGCTAACTAGCGAGCTCATTGGTTGCTCTGCGGCAACTGCTGCAGCCTATAGACGAACTTGAGTGAACTTGCGTCCAATGAGAGGCCGCCATTGTATCATAGCCCGCCAGAATGGGCGTGGCTAGAGTGTTCATAAGCGAAGTTCGTAGGCTGAATCCCTGATTTTCATCTATTCAGAGAAGCTCTTCACATCTCTGAACTGCAGAAGCCGTGTCGCCGTTCGAGGGGCATCTTAGAAAGCTTGGACAGCGCTTGAAGAAGCCAGCCGTCTTCGCCACCTTCAGCCATCCTGCCAGCACGCCATCCGGCGACGTATCCTTACTAAGCTCTATGTGTGTGTGTGTGTGGTGTTCGCCGCTGCGACACCCCCCCCCCTTTTCTAAAAGAGCACGAGACGTATTTCTAAAAACGTCTCGCTTCCTGAGCCCCGCCCAGCGCTGGAGATCACTCACTCCCTGGGCTAGGAACCTCCCATGTCGACCCTGTGGGCTCGACTCGAGGTTTTTAACACCGTCCGCCCCTCTTCACCGACGCGCAGCCGCCAGCTACGGCCCGCACTGCCGTCGCTTCAGATGACGAGGCGGAGGGAATCGCCACAGAGGACTGCTGTTCCATTCTGGCATTGTCAAATGCATCATTCTCCGCGAGGCTCCACCCTTACGTCTCTGCGTTGCTCTCCCAAGTGGACGGCGGCGGCGAGAAGGGATACAACTCTATCCCCCCGGTGGAGAAAGCGGTTGCAGTGCACTTTTGTCCGCCTTCCGCGGGATGGCGCTCAAAGTCTGCTCTCCCGCCGAAAAGCCAGAGGGAAAGACAGCTGAGTAACGCCACGGCCGGACCACCGTCAAAGTTCCTCTCCCTGTCAGTCCCCTTCGAACAGGCTACTGCAGTGGTTCATTCAGCAGCCAACGAGCCGGTAATACGACCCGCTCGCCTGCACACAACCGCCGTCGTCACGGCAACCCAGAGAGATCTCATAAAGAGTATATGTCTGGTTATTGTCACGTGTTGATCTAAACAATACCGTTGTCATGCATACTTGACCTGTAGTGCAGAACCGGAAATAAAGTGATTAATGTCTGTGGTGTATGTGACAGTTATCTGGTTATCATGGTGTTTTATGTGTAGATGAAGTGCCCACATCTCAGTGTTCTCCCCTACACACAAGCACAACACTTCCCGTGCCACTCACAGAGCCCACTCTCTTAAAGCTGGCAGGTGCCGCTCGAGTGTCAAATGTAGGACGTGCCCATGAGTCCGTGCTCACGCCTACTCTCTGCCCACTCTGTCACACGGCCAACCTCATATCGATCTATGTGTGTAAGTCTCATGCCCACCCACGAGCGCTCACGTTTACAGATACACACTTCACGTGCTGCTCGCGCGTCACAAAAGCTCGTCTCCCTGTCAGTCCCCTTAACACAGGCTACTGCAGTGGTTCATTTAGCAGCCAACAAACCGGTAACACGACCGGCTCGCCTGGACACAAACGCCGTTTTTACGGTGACCCAGAAAAATCCTGTAAGAGCAGTATGTCTGGTTATCCGGCTCACGCCGACAGTGTCTCAAGTGTAGTGAAAGCGCCCACGCTCCAGTGCCCGCCCCTACACACAAGCACAACACTTCCTGTGTCACTCACGGAGCCCACTCACATAAAGCGTGCATTTGCTGCTCGAGTGTTAGCTTTAGGAGATGTGCCCGCGTGTCCGCGCCCACATCTGTCCTCTGCCCGCTCTGTCACACGGCCAGTTCAGCCTCTCATAAGGCGGGCGGTAAGTCTCGTGCCTGCTCACAAGCGTCCACGCTTACCAACGGTAGAGATCCACTTGTCCGACTGTTGCGCATGCGCCCTCTGCAACGCTGGTTGACCGCTCGTGTGTCTCACCGAGCTTGGCGGTTCGGCTGCGAGCTAATCAGAGTGACTCAGAGCTGCATTGCAGCTCTGCAGCCCTGGTTGGCGGCCGACTGGTACCAGTGGGGCGTGACTATGGGGACTGTCTCACACTGAAAGGTTGTTTCGACGGACGAATCCACTTTAGGTTGGGGCGCTCTCCTCGAGGGCAGACCGGTCTTGGCCTCTGGTCAGATCAGGAGAGACTCCTTCATATCAACTGTCTGGAGATGATGGCGGTCGAGAACGCGCTGAAGCGCCTTCCTCCCATTCATACAGGACCACCATGTTCTAGTCCGCTCGGACAACATGTCGGTAGTGTCCTATGTGAACCGTCAGGGCGGTGTCAGATCCAGAAACCTCTGCAATCTGGCGGAACGCCTCCTCATTTGGTCCCTGCATCATCTGCGCTCGATGAGAGCGGCGCATGTGCCGGGCCACCTGAACGACGGCCCAAACAAACTATCCAGGGACAACGTTCCCCCAGGGCACCCCCAAACAGTCCAGTCAATATGGCGCTTCTTTGGCAAAGCGGACATCGACCTCTTTGCGACACGAGACAACCAGTGCTTTAAGTGGGCCGGTACGCGCCGGTACTCAGTACCGCCACTTCCAAATATAGCTCTTGAGCGTACCGCCACCTCTCCGTGCGCCCAGAACGTGCTTTTAGCGTACCGGTAAGCTCATTTGCACAGCTGTTTTAATCCTTTGGCTGCACTGACGCTTTTCAGAGCACCCTTCACAATGCACGCTTCCTAATTCCTCCCACCGAGAGCAGAGACTACATTACCCATATACATTACATTCCTCCCCGCTGAACGCGAGCTACAAATGCGTGAAATGCACTCACAGTGGTTGAGCGCGGTAAAGTTAGTTTTAGGTTCGATATTTCGCCGGACATTTCTTTTCCCTTGCCACTGTTCGGCACGTGTCGGCAGTCTTAGATCAATAGCAGGATTAGTTTTAACATTATGTAACCATTATCGACATTAAATATTTGTTCAAAATCACCTACCTGCAATAATGCTGCATTTATACCTGAGAATGCTTTGACGCGTTTCCACAGCGCGTGCCTAAGGGAACGTCTGCCAATTCCACCAACTGCATTAAACGTAGCCTATAATTTGTATTATTTAAAATTACTTTTCAAATTCCAAAGCTTGTAGAAGGTTCCTATTGGCAATGCTTATATAAAACTTATCTAAGAAAATGATTCATAAAACTTATCAGTTGAGCCTATGTTTAATTTCTTCACTGACACAGACGAAAATGAAAAGACTCAGTCAAAGTTCAGCTTTAGGAGGGGAAAAAATACGGCAGGATGAGGAGACTGAGAGAAAAAGAAATATTAAGATGAGAGAGCAGGTATTGACAAATAATCTAATGCACACTGACATGGTTTTAAAGCTGTTGACTGCTGTATATAAAACCCCTTTAATATAGTTGTTGTTACCTCAGGGGAGGAGGGGAGTCAGCAAAAAATAATAATAATAATAATAATAGAGTACCGGCACCTCTTTTGGGCCACTTAAAGCACTGGAGACAACGCTCACTGCCCGATGTTCTTCTGCCCAGACATGGCCCAGCCGCCCACTATATGCTTTCCCTCTGGTCTCCCTGTTGCCACAGGTTATCAAGAGAATCAGAGAAACGTGCCACTCGGTGCTCCTCAAATCGGTGCTCCTGATTCTCCCCGCAGGGCGCTGGGAGAATCAGACCTGGTTCCCGGAGCTGACGTGGCTGTCACAAACAGCCCCGTGGCCGATTCCGGTGAGAACGGATCTCCTCTCTCAAGCTCGCGGCGCGATCTGGCATCCCCATCCAGAACGCTGGTCTCTGCATGCATGGGTGATCAACGGGTATCCGTCGCCCTGCCAGACGCGGTGATGAACACGATCACGCAGTCTAGAGCAGTGTTTCCCAACCCTGTTCCTGGCGTACCCCCAACACTGCGCGTATTCTTTGTCTCCCTAATCAAACACACCTGATTCAACTCATCACCTTATTAACCCATGTGATTATGAGCTAATGAGTTGAATCAGGTGTGTTTGATTAGGGAGACAAAGAATACGCGCAGTGTTGGGGGTACGCCAGGAACAGGGATGGGAAACACTGGTCTAGAGCTCCTTCTACTAGAAGACTTTATGTGTCTAAATGGTGTGTGTTCTCTAAATGGTGTGCCGAGAAAGACTTGGACCCACGAAGGTGCGGGGTTCCGCGGCTGCTTAGTTTCCTTCAAGAGCTGTTGGATAAGGGCATGTCCCCCTCCACGCTCCAAGTGTATGTGGCAGCCGTTGCGGCGTTCTCAGAATCGTCGCACGGCCGATCATTGGGAAGGAACGAGCTTGTCATCCGCTTCCTTAGCGGATTTCGAAAATGGAGAATAGGGTCCTGAAACTGCGGTCCTAAAACTGGGGTCCTGAAACTGCAGCCTCCGGTTGTGCAGGAATATACTATTGAACAGCGCCGCAAGCAAAAAAAAAAAAAAAAACGAATGGGCCGCCGATGTACGAGTTTTATGGGCCGTTAAAAAATAAATAAATAAATATTAGGATGTATCGGCCGAAAAAGAACGTTGGCCCACCGGGAATCTCCCGGTAGTCCCGATGGCCAGAGAGACAGCCTACATGTCTGGATGTCACATTTTAAATCCTACCTGTTGGCTTTTAGCATGCACTTATTTAGCTGCTGTCACACCAATGGACATGCCATCTCCTTTTCCCCTTTTCTTTTTCTATTTTTAGCCCCCCAGCATTTTGCTTTATCCATCTTTTTCGACGACAACTCACTCACTTCTCCTGCTCACTCAGCAGCACTCATGGTTGGTGACGACGCTCGCGCGATATCACCCCGCCCCCCTTCTACATGATGTTTATATAACATTGAGGAAATGCAGAAATGATTTAGAAACGCACAACAGCAACTACATATAGAAAATACAAAATATATATTTTTGTAATTTAATTTGAATTTAATTTTTTTTTTTTTACCATCGCTTTGGCGCCCCCCATGGTGCTGCGCCCCTATGCGCCGCATATAGCGCATACACAGTAAAAAATGGGGTGTTAATATTTCAGAGTAAACATATTTTAACCCAGATAGAGTATTTTAGACATTTTGGAGAGTAAAGTTGCTCTATCAGTGGAGTTAAAAGTGAGTGTAAAAATCTGCAGAAATGCAGCAATTTCAACTCTACTACAGTACAGCATTGATGAATACCCGCCATTCTGCTGTGATGAAGTGTGGCACGTCGGAGGAGGAAGATTGCGAGTGCGTTATGCTGAA
Organism: Chrosomus eos; assembly: GCA_036326025.1. Lineage (NCBI taxonomy): Eukaryota > Metazoa > Chordata > Actinopteri > Cypriniformes > Leuciscidae > Chrosomus > Chrosomus eos. The sequence goes on from CM070842.1 coordinate 19,059,549, forward strand.
CTAGGTTAGTAACATCCCTGTGTTGTCAACATAATTTTACATAATTTTAGAGTTTTGCTGATATTAGTTAATGGTTAACCAGCTTTAGCAATCCATGTCAGTGTTTCTTTATGTGTTGCAATATTTTCACGAAGTTGGTCAGAACGATTTATGCGTAAAATAACGTTAGCTCGGTCGTATTAAACGAAATATTTAATACAGTTAACAACTTTTCATAGCTAATGTATTTTTTAGTTTCTCAGGCAACGTTAATATGTGTTTTTATATATATAATGGTAATGTTAGCAATTGCATGCTTCTGATAGTTAATGTTGGTCTTATAAAACTATAACTTAGATCACTGATTGCATGACGTGTTTGTTTAACATGGCTATTTTAACGGGTTTCGGGTTAACATTACTGTTCGAAATATCTAATGAGCTAGCTAACTTTGGCACAGTTATTTGGTAACGTTAGCTAATGAGACGTACGTGCCTCTAAAATTTAACTAGCCTAAACCTTTTTGCTGCAGAGAATAGCCTAACATTCAACCAGCACAACTTTGTCGTCTTCAGCCACCCTTTGTATAAGTTAATGCAAAGTGCATTGCCACTACTGAGAGAAATGGATAGGTAACTTATTTGAACCAGCCCTAAATTATGATTTTGAATATATATTTTCTTTGTTAACAGGGGCAAAATGTTGTTGCGTGTTCAATGGGCTCCTTGCACGTAACTACTTCCTTACCGGAAATGCGGCCTCGTCTTTTCCGGCGCTATTCTACACTATGAGATGAGATGTTTACAAGAGTTGCCGAAACTTACAATAACGGACGTATATCGCCTTTGTAAGTCCTCCTCCAAATCACCTACCAGCAAATTAGAAAGAATGGCTTTAAAATGTATGCCTCTTCATATATCCACGGATATGAAGGTAAGTCTATATATCTCAAACTTTATGGCTTACGTTAGTTTGCTAGCTTACATTAGGCTAATAAACAACCCCGGGCTGACAGAATATGCGTGTTATAATGTTGTACTGTTTTCTAGTATTAGGCGGAAAATGTCTACGTTGTGTACGCCTTCAAACAGGAAGAGAGCGGGCCGTATTTACCCGTTGCGGATATGACGTCAGGTTGCATAGCTGCCAACTCTCACGCATTGGCCGTGAGACACCCGCATTTGAATGGTTTCACACGCGCACACGCCACACCCCCCGATTTCTCACGCTGAAGAGTGAAACCGGTCGGTCAAATGCCTGAAAGATGAGTTTATCCAACGCATTCTCATCCTTTAGCGTCATATAGGTGACGCCATATGACATTTCGTCGAAATCTTACGCACATGGCATCCTTTAGCGTCAATATAACACGTAGCAGGTTTAGGTCTGGAGCAGGGTTACAGTTATGACGCCTTGGGATCTGCTTCTCATAAAGGATGCCTGTGCTTTGGATTTAGACGAGCGTCACCTGTATGACCCCTTGGGTTCTGCGTCTCATATTGACGCCAAAGGATGCCATGCAGGGGCGTGGTACCGGGGGATAAAGGGTACCGAGTACCCAGGGCCCGAGGCTACTCGGCAGCTCAAGTCCAAGCTCAAGTCCAAAGTCCAAAGTCCGTCGCCGTTCGCGGAGCTCAAGTCCAAAGTCCGTTGCCATTCGCGGAGCTCAAGTCCAAAGTCCGTCACCGTTCGCGGAGCTTCAGCCGCGGAGCTCAAGTCAAAAGTGCGCAAGTCCATTACTATTGTCACATATTATTTAGGAGGATGGATAGTATGCACATTGGGACGCAGCTAGAGACTGTGCTTCAAACCACGTAGAAAACGGCAGAGAGAGAGAGACCTTGCGTAATACCAATACCGACCCCCCCCCCCCCCGAAGTCTCACGCAAAGCTGAACTCAAAAGTTGGCAGGTATGAGGTTGCTATGTGCAAGGAGCTAATCGGGGAAGAGCAGAAATACGTCAAGCTGTCTGAGCTGACGTTCGACGCTTTCTTGAAAAAAGTATAGTAGGAAGGTTAAGCCCAAAAAATAGGCCTTTGACTTCAAGTCATGATGCAAAGGTCTCCTTTGGTATGGAAGTACCTTAGGGTCATACAAATAAATTTATCCTAAGACACAAGTGAGATCACACTTTGTATCAGAAATAAAAATGTTTTTTCAAGAATGGCCGCCAATGCGCCGAAAATACTCTAGAGCCCATATCTTTCCTTCTGTTATCGCTATAATGACAAATTTGGTGTCAAAGTGTACTTTTTTGGGGTCAAGGAATCCAATAAAATTTGGTTTCAAGTTTAAAAAAATAATAATTTTCCCCATACCATGACAATTGGGGGGTAAATATGCACATTTCACATAAAAATTGTCATCAGAGTGACTTATCTTTTCATTCAAAAACTTTAATTTTGTATTTAAGCAGTGCAGCTACTTCTGTACATTACATTTGTCCTAAGTAGCATGAGATTTCGACCAGTCAGGAGTAGCCTATATAGCACATCAGTTCCTGCAACAACACATCCCATCTGCACCAGGAGCTGTGACAGCTGTTGAAGGTCAGAGGTGACATGTTAACACTTTGAGGTTCGTATGACTTTCTCATTAAATAGAAAAATGTTTTTAATGTTAGATAACGAATCGGTTACCTAACGTAACCTCGGTTCTCTCTAGATGAGGGAACGAGTATTGCGTAAGCTAGCTTACGCTACGGGAAAGATTCCATCTTTCTGAGAAATTGAAGCCAAAAATTATCCTATAATTTTGTATCCATTGTCAACGCAGTTCAGCTGCAGCAGACCATGAGAAGGCTAGCTAGCCGCTCATTGGTTCGCTCACGGAGAACTGCTTAAGCCTATGAGGGAGCGCGGATGAACCCGCGACCAATGAGAGTCTGACTCGCTCTCCCTACGTCACCGCCCCCGAAGCGGGCGTGGACGAGGCTATAAATACCCCGAATAGGCTGAATAAATCTGGTTTTTTCAATTCTGAAGCGAACATCGCCAGTAGCACAAGCACGGCCAGGAACGCAATACTCGTTCCCATCTAGAGAGAACCGAGGTTACGTTAGGTAACCGATTCGTTCTCTTACGAGAGGTTCTCTCGTATTGCGTAAGCTAGCTTACGCTACGGGAACCCATTGTCAACGCCGTGCGTGCTAAGCATCCACTATTAGTCCCGCGGGGCATCCCGGGAAACACCGAAAGTGGGAATGAATATATGTATCTGTGACAAACGGCCAGCGGAGCGGGCCGGATTATTGTGTAGTACATAAGCACATAAAAGAGAGGGACAGAGCGAACTCGGTCTGTGTGAATTAACCCCCTATAGTGCAGCTCAACCAGAAGAGCTGAAACATACTAGACTGCTAGTAGTTTAGCCTGCAAGGCGGGTACTTCCAGATTGTAAAATCTGACAAAGGTGGAGGGGGAAGCCCATCCCGCTGCCACGCAAATGTCGTGAATGGAAATCCCACTGGACCATGCCCACGATGAGGCCATGCCTCTAGTGGAATGAGCCCTGATGCCCAAAGGGCATGGCAGGTCTTTCGATGCGTATGCTGCTGCAATGGCATCAACAATCCATCTGGATAGGGACTGTTTCGAGGCGGCCAACCCCCTGGTGCGCCCGCCGAACGAAACAAAAAGCTGCTCGGATCGTCTGATCGGAGCTGTGCGAGTGACATATAATCTCAGAGCCCTGACCGGGCATAGGAGATTAGAATCTGATTCGCTATCGGAAGCAGGCAGAGCCGATAGGGATATAACTTGTGCCCTGAACGGGGTGCCAATCGCCTTGGGAACATAGCCATGCCTAGGTTTGAGAACGACTAATGAGTCATTAGGTCCAAACTCAAGACAGGACGCGCTGGTCGACAGCGCGTGCAGGTCTCCCACCCGTTTTACTGACGCGAGCGCGAGTAAAAAACGGTCTTTAGCGACAGGTACTTTAGGTCCACGGTGCTTAGCGGTTCGAATGGGGGAGCTTTCATAGCATCAAGAACTATGGAAAGGTCCCAAATCGGCACCGAAGGGGGGCGCGGGGGATTCATCCTTCTAGCTCCCCTGAGGAAGCGGACTACCAGCCCGTCTTTGCCCAGTGACTGGCCGCGTCGGGGTTCAGCAAACGCCGCGACGGCTGCCACATATACCTTGAGAGTGGACGGGGATCTGCCCTTGTCCAGCATCTCTTGGAGAAAATTTAGTAAGGAGGGAACCTCGCATAACCGCGGGTCCAGACCCCTATCTGTGCACCACTTCGAGAACACAGACCATTTTGACGCATAGAGCCTTCTGGTAGAAGCCGCTCTAGCCTGTATGATCGTGTTTAACACTCCCTCTGGCAAAGCAACGGGTAGTTGTTGATCACCCACGCGTGAAGCGCCCAGCGCTCTGGGTGGGGATGCCAGATCGAGCCGCGAGCTTGGGAGAGGAGATCTGCTCTGACTGGAATGGGCCACGGCGCTGTCTGTGACAGCTGCGTGAGCTCCGGAAACCAAGTCTGACCCTCCCAGTGCGGGGCTATGAGGAGCACCGAGTGCTGCGCTTCTCTGATTCTCTGAAGCACCTGTGGTAACAGAGAGACCGGAGGGAAGGCATAAAGCGGGCGGCTGGGCCAGGTTTGGGCTAGCGCGTCCTCGCTCCTTGAGAAAAATATTGGGCAGTGGGTGTTCTCCGCCGAGGCAAAGAGGTCCACCTCTGCTCTGCCGAATAGACGCCACAGTTTCTGGACTGTAAGAGGATGCAGGGACGGACAGGCTGTCTGGACCGTCGTTCAGATGTCCCGGCAAGTGCGTCGCCCTGAGCGGGAGCAGGTGACACTGAGACCAAACTAAGATGCGTTCTGTCAGCTGGAAAAGATTCCTGGATCTGACTCCGCCCTGACGGTTTATATAAGAGACCACGGCTATATTGTCCGAACGGATCAGCACGTGGTGGCCCTGAATGCGCGGGAGAAAGCGCATGAGCGCGTTCTCGACCGCCAACCCTCTCAAACAGTTTATGTGTAGGAGGCTCTCTTGAGCTGACCAGGGGCCGAAGGCCGGTGAGCCCTCGCAGACCGCTCCCCAACCCGTGTTGGAGGCGTCTGTCGAGATGACTTTTCGGCGTGAAACTGTCCCCATGGAAACGCCCCGCTGAAACCATTCTACCACTGACCATGGCTGCAGAGCTGTGATACAGGTCTGCGTTACTTTTATCAGCTGGTGGCCCGTGGTCCACGCTCGGTGAGACACACGGCTCCTCAACCAAAGCTGAAGCGGGCGCATGCGCAGTAACCCCAGCTGGAGCACCGCGGAGGCTGAGGCCATACAGCCCAACGCTCTCTGAAATGTTTTCAAAGGCGTGAGTCTGTTCATCTGAAAAGATGCGGCGAAACGCTGCACACGGTGCGCGCGCTGCGTTGACAGACGCGCCGTCATCGTGACCGAGTCCAGCTCTATACCCAAGAAGGAGATAGTCTGACTGGGTTGTAGTACGCTCTTTGTCCAGTTGACAGAGAGGCCCAAAACTTTCAGATGGTCGAGGAGAACTGTACGATGAGACAGTAACTCTCTCTGAGATTGTGCCAAAATCAGCCAGTCGTCCAAGTAGTTCAGTATTCGCAGCCCCTGACTCCGCAGGGGGGCGAGCGCCGTATCCATGCACTTCGTGAACGTACGGGGTGCTAGGGATAGGCCGAACGGTAGGGCGGTGTATTGATAAACCTGGCCTTCGAGGCGAAACGTAAGAATGGCCTGTGAAGGGGATTTATCTGGATCTGAAAGTATGCATCTTTCAGATCTAGTGATATGAACCAGTCCCCCTGGCGCACGTGCGCGAGGAGTTTTCTGATAGTGAGCATTTTGAACGGTCTCTTCATGAGAACTTTGTTCAGCGATCTGAGGTCTAATATTGGTCTGAGACCGCCGTCTTTCTTGGGGACAAGAAAATAACGGCCGTAAAACCCCGACTCGCTCATAGCCAGAGGCACCCTCTCTATAGCCTTTTTGCACAACAGAATTGCTATCTCTGAACGGAGCAGCGCGTCACTGCTTCTGGGTTCACAGTAGTTTCTAGCCGCGCTCGGAAGCGAGGAGGGCGGCGGCAAAACTGTAAGCGATAGCCTAGCTTTATTGTGTTTAACACCCACTGCTTCCCACGCTTTGAAGCGTGACGCTAGGGGGTGAATGGCTACATGGTCCCCGTCGCTGCACTTCGCGGGCTGCGTGAGCGCGCTGATAGTGTTTACAACAGCGGGACGTACACTCGGAGGGGAGTTTATGGGCCCTGTAACAGAGTGAACAGAAGTAAGACGCGCACAGGGCTTGTGGGCGCGCTTATACACTCTGAGACTCGCGCGGGCTTTGCCCGCTTTATGAGAGTGGACTCTGTGTGAGACAGGGGAACTGGAGTGTCTTTGTGTATGAGTGAACACAGTGTTGTGGGCACATTCTCTACACAAGTTTATGGACCGTGTAACAGAGGTGGGACGCGCGCACGGGTTCGTGGGCGCGCTTATGTACTCTGAAACTCGAGCGGGTTGGGACCGCTTTATGAGAGTGGACCCTGTGTGAGACACGGGAACAGGAGTGTCTTTGTGTATGAGTGAACACAGTGTTGTGGGCACATTTTCTACACAAGAGGCTTTTACTCTCTTTTGAGATTTCTCTGGGACGCCGTAAACACGGCGTTTTGTGTATGAGTGAACACAGTGTTGTGGGCACATTTTCTACACAAGAGGCTTTTACGCTCTTTTTGAGATTTCTCTGGTACGCCGTAAAGACGGCGTTTTGTGTATGAGTGAACACAGTGTTGTGGGCACATTTTCTACACAAGAGGCTTTTACGCTCTTTTTGAGATTTCTCTGGGACGCCGTAAACACGGCGTTTGTGCTCATGCAAGCGGGAAGGGATACCGGCTTGGTAATGGCGGGGTACACTGCTGTAGTAGCCGCGTGAGCGGGGACTAACAGAGGGCGAAACTTTTACGGCGATCCGGCCGCGGCGGGAGAGCGCCGTCTTTTTCTCAACCACGCTAGGCAGACTTCGAGTAATCAGTTTTCAGCGCGGTCCTCTGCCGAGGCCCCCGGGGAGGCGGCGGTCTGTGGCGGCTGTCAGAGCGAGCGAGGGCGGCCGCCCTGGTGTCGCTGAGAAGTCTGACTGTGTTTAGCTAGGCGCTAGGGTGGGGCTCGTGCAGGAGGCTGGTCACGTGAGCGGCCTGCAGAGGAGCTAGCGCGACGAGGCAGAACAAAGTTCGCAGGAAATCCTCAATCCGCGACTGAAGGGGGATTTTTCCCCCCGCTCTCGTCCCATTCACGAAGTACCTCACTCTGTAGTAGACATGGGGTGCAGAAGCTGCTTGGCCGGCGGCTGAAAGCTTGAAGTCGGACTGCAGGCTTTAGCGGGTAGCACAGGTGATGAACGCCATCTCGCGGAGGGCGGCATAGACGTGCGGCGACCAGGTCCTCTACAGGGAAAATGGAGATAAAGCCCTTCTCTGCGGCTCCGTCCACAACGCGACGCGGGGTGGAAGAGTCAGAGCGAGTTCTAGCAGAGAGCGGGGCGTTCCAGGACTTCGTGAGTTCTGCGTGCAGATCAGGCAGAAAGGGCGCAGCCCGTTTAGCGGCGGGAGTCGAGCGCTGGTGGAAGTAGCTGCGCGGGTCCCGGTTGATTCTCGGGCCGAGGAGGCGTGAGAATCGGGCCAATCCTCACCGTCTGAAGCGAGAAGCGAACATGTCTCCTTGGTGTCCGCGGCGTCAACGGAGGCAACAGAGCGGCCACTCGGCGGCAGCTGTATGTCCGGAAGCGGCGGAGATGGAGAGCGGGAGCGAGAGGCTCCGGCGGGGTGAACGCTTCCGGCTGGGGGTCCGGCGGCCTCTGAGAGCGGCGTTTCTTTCTCCGCGGCGAAGTCAGAGGCGGCACGGAAGCATCTTAGTGGCCGAAGTCGAGCCCGCGGGGTCAACAATGGCATAGTTTCGCAGAGCTCGCAGCCGCCACAGCGGGGGCGAGATCGGCGTGCTCCAATCCGAGGCAGAGAGCGCAGAAGAGGTGGCGGTCCCCAGCCTCGAGGGGAGCGCGGCAAAAGCCGCCAGAAAATTTACGAGACATCTTGAAAAAGACGCTCGCTCTTTTAGATACAACAATATATAGGAAGCATTTTTGTATAAAGGATACAATCCGTCGGATGGCGCTAGCTCACAGGACGGCTGAAGGTGGCGAAGACGGCCGGCTTCCTCAGTCTCCCAAACGCTCGCTAGAAGGTGCCTTTTCAAACGACGGCGGCTTCTCTCTCAGGATCAGCAGATGCAGGTGCGTCGCTGAAGGATGAAAAAATCAGATTTATTCAGCCTATTCGGGGTATTTATAGCCTCGTCCACGCCCGCTTCGGGGGCGGTGACGTAGGGAGAGCGAGTCAGACTCTCATTGGTCGCGGGTTCATCCGCGCTCCCTCATAGGCTTAAGCAGTTCTCCGTGAGCGAACCAATGAGCGGCTAGCTAGCCTTCTCATGGTCTGCTGCAGCTGAACTGCGTTGACAATGGATACAAAATTATAGGATAATTTTTGGCTTCAATTTCTCAGAAAGATGGAATCTTTCCCGTAGCGTAAGCTAGCTTACGCAATACGAGAGAACCTCTCGTAAGAGAACTAATAAATAGCTAGCTAGTTGACTATGGGAAAAAAAAAACTTTAGAGGGAAAACCTAATTTCTCGAGAATACTGAAGCCAAAAATTATCCTTATAATTTGTATTAATTTAAAAAAACACTTGCAGACCTAGGTTAAAAAAACACCGCTAGCAGACCTAGGCGAGGCAGCTCGCGCGCCTATTGGATGCTATGCAGCAACTGATGCAACCTATCGACCTACACTGCTCGTGACGTAAGCACCAATGAGTGGGCGTGTGGGCAAATGGGCGTGGCTCGATAAGATGCTCCTTGGTTTTCATCGACTGAAGCGAAACCAGATGGTAGCACAAGCACGGCAGGGTTACGCAACACTCATTCCCTCTTCTAGATTGAACCGAGCTAGCTTACGCTACAGGAATCCAATTTAAAACGCCGTGCGTGCTAAATCTACCACAACACTGACCCAAGGGCGAGCGCCCTGAGTTCATATGATATGGGGATATAAAAAGCCGACATTGGGAATGGGCTTAATAAGAATGATATAAGTTAAACGTGGTTACCTTAAATGCATAGAGGGTGCTTAACACGGTATAACAGTCAGGGGAGGCAATAGCCTGCCTGAACTGAAAACTTTGCAGTCCGCGGAACCGAGTCCGGCAGAACTGAGCGGATAAACTAAACTGACAGGTTATAGAACCCTATAAATGTAGACAGAGAGGCCCAGCCTGCCGCCATACAGATATCGTGAAGGGAAATCCCACTGGACCAGGCCCACGAAGAGGCAAGCTCTGACGCCCAGAGGGCAACGAAGGCTCTTAGATGTATAAGCCAGTGAGATAGCGTCCACTATCCACCTGGAAAAGGCTATGTTTCGAGGCAGCTAGACCTTTAGATCGGCCACCAAATGAAACAAATAACTGTCCTGACCGTCTGAAAGCAGCCGAACGTTCCACGTAAATTCTAAGGGCCCTAACCAGGCAAACGAGATTCACGTGAGACTCGCTGTCAGATCCGAAGAGAGAATGTCAGATTGAAGAGGCGGTGGAACCAGTACCAGTCGGTCGCCTTCCAAGGTTTTAGAGGTGCGATGCATTTCTGATTGACCCTGAGGTGAAACAGATCGGAGGCCCAAGCTCGAGACGGCACTCGTGCTTTCAGCCACCACTGCAGTGGGCGCATGCGAAGCAGACCCTGCTGGAGTACTGATGATGATGAGGCCATGAGGCCCAGCATTTTCTGAAATCTCTTGAGCAGGACTATAGTGCCGCAATGTTCAGTATGCGCTCTGGCGATAGTCACGCTGTCATTGACAGCGAGTTCAGCTCTGTGCCCAGAAAGGATATTTCCTGGCTTGGGGACAGCGAGCTCTTCGCCCAATTGACTGTGAGACCAAGATTCTCGAGGTGTTCAAGTAATATGGTCCTGTGTTCTATGAGCTCTGAATGAGATCGAGCTAGAATTAGCCAATCGTCCAAATAGTTCAAAGCTCGCATGCCCTGAAGTTTCAGGGGCGCGAGAGCCGCGTCCATGGACATCATAATATTCAGGATGCCAGGGACATATGTCGAATGGTAGGACTGTGTATTGATATGCCTGGCCCTAGCCCTCGAAGGCGAATATCAAAAATCACCTGTGACGAGAGAATGTCAGAGTCGCTGTCAGATCCACAGAGACTTGTGCTCTGAAAGGAGTGGCAAGTACTTTAGGGAAATAATCATGTCTTGGTTTGAGCATGAACTTGGAGTCATTAGGCCCAAACTCAAGGCACGACGCGCTAACAGAAAGTGCGTGTAAGTCACCCACCAGCTTGACGGAGGCGATAGCCACCAGAAAGTCGGTTTTCAATGAGAGATACTTAAAGTCCACAGACTGTAGAGGTTCGAAAGGGGCACCCTTCATGGCCTCCAGGACCAAGGAAAGGTCCGAGGGGGGACGATGAGGGTTCATCCTTCTAGCTCCCCTGAGGAAGCGGACTACAAGGTCGTTCCTGTAGGACACCCCACAATCTTGTGGATCCAGGTTGCGAGCTGAGCACCAACCTGAGAACACTGACCACTTGGAAGCATAAAGCCGTCTAGTAGAGGGCACTCTAGCTTGCGTAATCGTGTTTAACACTCCGTCGGGGAGACTGACGGGTACCCCTTGATGGCCCACACATGCAGAGCCCAAAGCTCGGGTCGTGGGTGCCAAATTGTACCCCCGGCCTGTGAGAGGAGATCTCTCCTCAACGGGACAGGCCACAGAGGCAAGCTCTGAAGCTGCATCAGCTCCGGAAACCAAACTTAGTTCGGCCAGAACGGAGCAACTAGAAGTACACAGGAACCGTTCTCCCTTATACGCTTGATTACCTGTGGTAACAGCATGATCGGAGGGAAAGCATAGAGAGGGCGGCTGGGCCAGTGATGGGGCAGTGCGTCCTTGTTCTTTGTGAAGCATATTGGACACTGAGCGTTGTCTTGAGATGCAAAGAGGTCGACTTCTGCTGTGCCAAAGGTGTCCCACAACAGCTGAACTGTCTGAGGGTGGAGGGACCATTCCCCTGGGGGAACGTTGTCCCTGGACAGCCTGTCTGGACCCACATTTAGATGGCCTGGCACGAGAGTAGGTTGCGCTAAACCCATACAAGGATGCATTCTGCCAGTGCATGAAGGTTCCGTGATCTCAGACTGCCCTGGCGATTTATGTAGGAAACCACCGTCATGTTGTCCGTGCGGACAAGGACATGGTGGCCCTCTAGAAGGGGAAGGAAGAACCGCAAGGCGTTCTTGACTGCCTTCATCTGTAGACAGTTTATGTGCAAGCTCTTTTCTTGGCTTGACCACAGGCCAAAAGTCGGTCTGCCCTCATAGAGGGTGCCCCAGCCCGAATTGGAGGCGTCTGTCGAAACCACTATCAGTTTAGAGATTACTCCCAGGTTTACACCTGTCTGATACCAGTCGACCGCCTTCCAGGGCTCCAGAGCTGTGACACAGTTCTGAGTTACCTTGAGACGTAAACGACCGGATGCCCATGCTCGCAGGACCCGCGTCTTCAGCCAGTGCTGTGAAGGGTGCATGCGAAGCAGACCTAAACGAAGAAATTATTAAGTTGTGAATGGACTGTGTGTTTGGCATGCGTTTTTTAATAAAAGATTACATACTTCACCTCCAATTGTCATGTTAAGGACAACATTATTGTTTTTTTAGTCTTGAAACCTATTTTATTGGACTCCTTGACCACAAAAATGTACCAGTTGATACCAAATTTGTAATTATAGCTATAACAGAAGCAAAGATATGGGCCTCTCAAGTATGGCCGGCGGCCATTTTTAAAAAATGTGCGTATATAAGATACAAAATGTGATCTCACTTGTGTCTTAGGATAAATTTATTCTATGGCCTTAAGGTACTTCCATACCAAAGGGGACCTTTGCATCATGACTTGAAGTCAAAAGTCACTTAACCTCCCTACTAGGTACATTATGTTAAAGCAATATACATCACTCAATGACAAAATAATACAGCATTAACCTATTATGTTATGATAGTTAGGTCAATAATCATTTCTGTTCAAACTTGGGTGCAGATACTTGTCTTTCATCGTTTTGTGAATACAAACTTATGACCTTTGATTCTTGTGACAAGGGAATGCATGCTTTTTTTTATTAAACTTTTTTAAACAGCATGTCTAAAATTCAACATACCAGAAAGATGATTATTTATAATCACATAGGAAAATTACTACGACTTGGAGAGTGGTTCGGGATACCTTAAATGGCGTTTGAAGACCATACAAAGAAAAACAGCAGAGGAAAGAGGTGCCTCAGTCAGCAAATCTCATAAAGGTATGTTTACTGATCATTGACATGTGATTATAATGGTGACCTGTGAATTGTACAGAAATTAGTTCTTAACATTGTATTTTGTCTTAAGTTGGTGGGCCAGGTCGTGGTCGTCAGCCCTTCGCCTATGACAGAGAGCTATCTGATGAGGATGTGGAAGCAGCAATTGCTGTTTTGAGACACTCTTCTGATGAAAAAACAGTCCGTGAGAAGATGAAAATGACCTTCATATATCGGCAAGCAATGGTCAACGATGAAGCCAAATCATCAGATGTCTTCTTGGTCTTCCCACGATTTCTGGACACACCAGGACTGGTAGCCTATGACATCCTAATAATTTACTGCATCACCAAAATATCCAATGTAGCATATCACTCATCACTTCTGTCTATGTGTGTTACATTGCAGATAGAACAAGATTTCAGTCTTCTGTTTGGCGAGGCCACGGCCAACAAATTCTTGGAGAAGTGGCCAACCACTTTCAAAGCAAAAGTAATAAAGGAAAGCCATGGACTTGTACCCACCACAGAACTCTTGGATTTGATGCGCAATGCTGAGTCAGCTGCTGAAGTTTATGGTTACGAATGGAACTGTTTTACTTTTTATTGTGGGTTATGTACCACTTTTTGCGCCACTGTGTGGAGCTCCCCTGTTAGCTAGCTATACATAATAAAACATGTTTTTACAGCAAAATCACAACTATACTATACTGTCTAACTCCTTTACATCTTCAACAGTTAAAACCTTTACTCTATAGTAGTTAAACACATACAATTTAAACACAAGGAACCGTGTTTTCTCACATTTGAAACCCCCCACGTCACTGATCTCCGTGATGTTTGATAATGACATATCTTCTCACGTAGCCTCCTGGGATAGAAGAGTATCCATCAGAGGAGCACTCAAAAACCTGGGCTAAAGCAGTAAGCCATCCGGGACCTTCTCGCTTACTCTTTTATGAATACTAATGTTTCGAACGTACTGCTTCTTTCACGTAATGTTTTCGCCTACTACTATAGTAGGAAAGTAGGCATATTCGAACGCACTATGGTCCGAATCTCGCGATAATTAGTACGTCACCCAGGTAATTCTCACCTACTCTTTTATGATTCGTACATAGTTTTCGCTCGCCTGCTCTTTTTCCCCCTACTATATAGTAGGGAAGTATGCGATTCCGAACACAGCCATGATAATTTTTATTTTAGTTTTACTTTTCCGAATAGCTTAATTAATTGGTAGCCAATGCCTGCTTTATCACGGTTGCACAAGTCAAATGCAAAAAATAAATACAACTATACACTAAATGATACAAATGTATTAGACCAATTTTAAAGTTTTACTGCATTTTGTAGTACATTTTTTACTACATGATCAGGATAATCTTGTTTTTTTTTAGATAAAAGTTATCCAAATCCTACTGTCAAGTTTTGAACACAAACTGAAGGTTTGATCCAGATTAAAACTAGGATTGCATTCCGTGATCTAATCTGATTTCAGATTCCTTTTTTCCCTTTTGAACAACCCATTTTCAAGATTTGATCCAATCAAATGGCTCACTACACTGCATTCAGCCCAGATAGTATTACAATAATAATGCTACTTTGATTTTCTGGTTTCATGAAAGCAGTGTGAAAGACAGTGCCAGTGGTCATAAATACTGCATTCAGCACCTGGGGAAATATTGATCCATTCCCTAAAGGTGCTTTTAATATATATATATAAAAAGAGAGTCTCCACACATTTTGAATGTAGTTTATTTACAAAAATATTGTACAGTTTACTCAAATTCAAATAAAAAAGGATGTAATTGAAGGCACATTTCGTGCACCCAGGTTTGAACACTCACACATCGCGGTGCCATTCCTGGAAACAGTTCCTGTTTAACTGAAGACACAAATGAACGTCACATGCCTGGCATTTCCATGGTGTTTGTTGCTTCTTGCCACGCACTTTTTTGCAATGCACACATATGCGGCGACCAACAGTGGCAATATTTCTGACATTGGAGGTCAGCTCAGCTCCTGGAACCGGCACATGGTCATTACTGGACTGTTCTGCATCTGCTCTCTCAGACACACCACAGAGCTCTGAAACAAGCTCTTCCATAAACGCCTTGTGCGTCATGTTGCCGTGTAGCTCCTTGTGCAATATGAAAGCATTGGTGGCAGCAACATCCAAGAAGTGTAGAAAGACTTTTCTGTACCACTTCATGGTGTTGTGCTGTGCGGTGTAGTACTGCAACAGCTGGTAGGACGGGTCAACACCCGTCATGTGCTGGTTGTACGCGGTCACAGGCGCAGGACATGGAAAAGACTTTGTCCTCCGTGTATCTTGTGCCTTTACTTGTCGTTGCACACGGTCTCCTGTATAGGCACCATGGATGGTGGAACAAACAGACACCTCTTGTTTGTCCATCCACTTCACACACAGAAGAGGTCCATCCCGAATCCACCTGATGGATCCCCTGCTGGACTTTTTGCTCAGTGAATTAGATGCGCTCCGTGGGAAGTCCTTCCTATAGTCTCTGTAAGTCCCACAAGCACCAAACTTCATAGCAAGCAAGTCTGTTAAGAGCTTTGGACTTGTGTAGAAATCGTCCATGTACACATGGTAGCCAGTGCCCAAAACTTTCTTGTCCAGAAGAGACATCACAGCATCATAAGAAATCCCACGGCCTGTGGGAAAGATGTTCTTGCCCGTGTACACAGAGAGGTCAACAGTATATCCATTCGACGAGTCCGCCAGGACAAAAAACTTGAAGGCCAGCTTTGCTGGTTCGGCTTTCATGAATCGTCTCATTCCTGCATTTGCTCTGCATGCCACAAGCCTTTCCTTCACAGCTAAATTTCTTCTGGGATGATAAAAGGTTTTGCACGCAAGACGGATGGTCTCCATGAGGGGTCTGACCCTGAAGAGCTGGTCATGTTCAGCTCTTCCCCTCTTTTTGTCATTTTCCTTGTCTGCCTCTGGGTGACTTATGTGCAAATTCCATGAAATGATGCGGTATCTGTCCCTAGACATGACTGTGGCAGGAAAAGGCACAGAGAAAAGACTATCCTGCCGCCAGTAGTCAGCGATGGAGCTCATCTTCACCGTGGCCATGTAGAAAACAAGTCCAATGTAGCGGTACAGCTCGCCAACACTGACATCTGTCCAACTGTATTTGCGACCCTTTGCGAGCGCGCTGGCAGCCTGAGCGTTTGTGTTGTGGCACAGATTTGACACGGCGCTCTCTGAGAAAAACAGTTTGAAAAGACTCATAGGAGAGTTTGAGTCAGCAAGACTCGACTGCGGCCCAGGTTCCCGAGCCGGCAGGAATCTCAGAGACTTTGGCGCCACATCGACATCTGTCTCTTTTCTCCATGCCAGAGTCTTGGCTCGCTTTAAAACGGGAATCTGGTCACTGTCATTCTCACATCTGTGGGGGGAGAAAACAAAAGTGAGCATGTTGACAACACCATTATCCATTACATATACTGATATTTTGCCCAGTCTCATTAAAAAAAAACTATTTACACATTCATTCATGCACATATACTTTGCATGTATTATTTCACAGTACAGGGAAACAAAATGAATCGGTCAATTGTAAAATGGCTGGGTAAACGTGCACTTACTCATTATGATTTTCAACAGCGTTGAAAACTGAACGATGTTTGTGTCTTGTTTGAGGTCCACGTGGAGGAACCACATTCCTAAGAAAAGAAAAGGTACAAGCACAAATATCAGTAAACATTTGTTAGCTTACATTGTCCAAGCTGGCAAACCAGTGCATGCATAAGTGATAGACCCTTTTCACATTTCCAGGTTTCTCAGAAGAGAAAATCATCATAGGTGTCATCATAAAATTGTAAACTGGTGAATAAGAAACTCCATTATATATATATATATATATATATATATATATATATATATATATATATATATATATATATATATATATATATATATATATATATGTGTGTGTGTTTTAATTTGCTCAAATAGCAACCGAAAAGCTTCACAAGCGTTTTCCAACTTTCAAAAATACGAGAGAGAGAGAGAGAGAGAGAGAGAGAGAGAGAGAGAGAGAGAGAGAGAGAGAGAGAGAGAGAGAGAGAGAGAGAGGAGAGAGATTAATCTAATGGTCACACACAGCCTCAGTATTAGAAATCCCCTAGTTTTTGTAATTTGATGGAACGGTAATATATTACAAAGTAGGCTATAGTTATAAATGAACACACAGGCTTTGCAAGCTTTTACGATGCTGATCACCATTCAAATGAATCAAAGTGTTAATGTGATCAGTCACCATTAAAACTAATTAATGGGTCGCGCGCTTTTTGGCTGTTGATGGGGCATCGACACATTAAAAACATTTACACTTCAGCAGATATTGTACACGGTTAAGCTCCGTTGCTAAATCTCTCTCTCCCAATCTCCCTCTCTACATTAGAGCATAACGTGCTTGTTTTGTACTAAAATTCGACATATCACTCAGAATATTACAAACCAATTTCCGTCTGGCCATATTGGTCTGAAACGACTATATGCGACTAATAACAAAAACAAGAATAAACGGCTTACTCTTCAGAAATTGTGTCCTGCGCTGGATCAAACTGATCCTCAAAATGCAGGCCTTCATCATCAACGTCTTCATCATCAACGTCTTCATCTTCTGACTCTGAGGAACAAGTTAATTCTTCCTCGCTGTCTATGGTCATCTGAAGAGCTTTCTCGTGTGCGTGACGTGCCATCGTGAGGAAAAGTCAATAAAGCCAAATAAAGATTTGCCGCCAGTTTTATCCTGTTGATCGGGGGCGTTTCACACATTAGGTCATAAATGACGCACTAACCGGTGGGCGTGGCCAGACCGGCGCTAAACGAGAACAGCAAAAACAAAACATCAACTTTGTATTTGGCAACTCTATTTCTATTTCTATCTCTATGTTTCTACCCTCTTTCGTCGGCCGTCTTGGTGAGCGCCTTCTTTGAGGGCAGATATAACTGTTTAGGGAATGTTAAAGGGTTAGTTCACCCAAAAATGAAAATTCTATCATCGTTTACTTACCCTCAAGTTGTTCCAAACCTCTATGTGTTTATTTGTTCTGCTGAACACAAAGGAAGATATTTGGAAGAAAACAGATCGCATTCCCCATTGACTACCATAGTAGGTATTTTTTCCTACTATGGTAGTCAATGTGGAATGAGATCTGTTTTCTTCCAAATATCTTCCTTTGTGTTCAGCAGAACAAATAAACACATAGAGGTTTGGAACAACTTGAGGGTAAGTAAACGATGATAGAATTTTCATTTTTGGGTGAACTTACCCTTTAATCTTCGGATCTGATTCTATTGCTGGATTGTCTTCCTCTGATTATGGTTTAAAGGGGTCTGCTCCTTTGCCCCATAGCCCCCCACCCCTGAATATCCTGTCCTACAAGTTTCAGGATCATTATCCTTACTCTCTTGTTAACATTTTGGGTAAAGGTGTGGCTTCACACGGTTTCACCAACTTGCCTCATTTTAAAGGCGGCAAAGGAATCCTTGGAGAAATTTGAGTAAATATCAAGCATTACCCATTTATCGATTTACAAAATAAATAAGACCATTGGGCATCAACTTAAGTTTTGAAGCATAAAAAGGGATTTTTACAGGAAATTTACAGAAACGGTTATTTTTATTTAGCAAAAAGTAACAGCTGTAAAGTCAACTGAATAAATCATGCAGTCATTGAATGTGTGTGTTTAAGTTCAGTTCTTAGAACAAGTCAAGTAAAAAAAAAAAAAAAAATGTAGCTCACCCCAGTCACCTAGTGTAAATAATACACTTTAAGTTCTGGGTGCTTATAATAAAACAGTATGGGATTATTGCAAAATGAACTAACGTATAAAGAAAAGCGTTTTATTGCAATGCTATGCAAATGTCAGTGGAAGTAATGATATTTAGAGATGTATCATAAAGGAAGGAGATGACTGTCTATACTAAAATTTATATTGTTTACATAATATATGAAATCGCAGTTTTATTGTTTTCCTGTGCCAATGTTATTTGTCTTTATTTATTCATCCACTCACTCTTTCGAGATTTAATATATTCGATAAACGCTGATAGCTTCTGTATACACTTTGAATTTCTACTTGGAACGACGGGCATCAATAGTGATGGCCAAATGAAGCGTTTCGAAGCATTATTGCTTTCCGATGCAATTGTGTCGTAAATGGTTCATTACTCGAAGCTTCATTCAGATAGAAATTGCAGCACCATCTCCTGGTGAAGTAAATGTAATGCAACAAAGCTGACAACCATAAAATGCAAGTAGGCTTATGTTAAAGCCCCGTTTATGACGTGTTTACCGAGGTGATCAAAGCTGAAACAGTGTTAGTGCTGTGAAACTCATTTATGTAGGTGAATTTCATGTGTTCATCTTGATAATAAAACATTAAGCATGATTGTGTGTGTATGTGTGTGTAATTATTTCTTTAGACAAGGACAGAAGATCAGACCAGCTTAAAAAAAGTTGGAAACCATCACAGAAATTCTAATGGTTTCTATTAAACTGGCTTTTACCATTTAAACCACTACAGAATTCTTTTTGTAGTGTGTTTGGCACATATTCCATTAGGATTTAATGCCCCCACCAATAGAACCCAACACTTAATCAGTAGAGACCCACAGACACCACTATAATTTCCATAACCAATAAAATTCCCATGAAAACCATTAAATCCAATAGAATTTCTGTAATGGTGTCTATAGGTTTTTTTTGCAGGGCAGTATCATGTGTGAAAGCCTTTACAGTCTATGGTGAAAGCTTTATCTTGTATGTGGGAAGCATACCTCTATAACTTGTTAACTGGTGGGACTGATATTTTGTGTTGAAAAGGATGTGCTTGTGTAACTGGTTGTAGTTGTATAATGTAGCAGAGCTTTTTTTTGAAGTTTCTGTCTTTTATGCATATTTTTATGTAACAATGTTCATATGTTCTCAAATTAATAATAATAAAATGTGTCAGAGGGTGTGCTAGGTAGGCTACATCATACAGAAGGCTTATACAAAGTGTTTATTAAATGGTATGGTTTTTATTCAGAAATATTATTTTCTCCACAGTCTTTGGTGAAAGGCGATTTCTTTTTTTTTTTTAAACAATTTCACCAGCTTTAGAGAATATCCTCTCGCATGGAACATATGATGCAGGAGTACAAAAAAACAGCTTCACTTTTATAAGAAATACAGCCGCCAGGTTTCAAACCTATCGACACTGGATTCGGCCTGTCAAAGCAATCAGGTGGTTCACTACAAGAGTGAAGCAGTCTATTTGCTTCAACGTCATTTTCACGTGACTAGTGACGTAATGATACAAGCTCCGAAGCAGTGGTCCATTGCAAGGACCATAGAAATCATATAGAGACTAGAAGCCCTATTGGTCGCTGGAAACCGAGAAATCCGGCCGCCATCTTGAACCGGTCGTATTCCTAGTTTCGTTGCGTGGCAGCAGATAAGATGCCAGAGCATCGTGGAGCATTTTCCTGTTCTAATCGCCGAACCATCGAAAATAGGGCTTTTCACAAGTAAGTCTTAACATTACCGTACTATTGGTTGTATTTTGTGAATAGAATATTACCAGATAATCGAGAAGGAGCAAGGCTATTTGCTATTACTGTACTGCAATCGTTGTGAAATGCTGTTTACTGCATCAGCCGGTGTTCACCCGGCATGGAGAGAGGTGGGGTAACTGTTAAAGTAATTACAAGAGCTTCTAGGTTATCAGATAAGCATTCAACTGCCCTGTTGTATAGGTTATTTGTGTTTGCGCACATGATATCAGGAAGCAATGTAGCCTAATACACGCATGACAGCGATGCTTATTTGAGTTACCCCTCCAACTTCTAGTTTTATTGATAACCTATATCTTATCATATGCGATTTGGCTATTGATATTACAGAAGTCCTTTGGTAAAATTACATTAACTTACTCCATCTACCCTTGTAAAGTTAATCCGAATAGGGCTTTAGTCTCGACATTTTCCCCTCCCACATCCACATACAATAAAAAAAGGTATAGGCTTAATATTGTCCGAATTTAATTTTTAGAAATTACTGATGCAAACACGTTGAAAAGCTTCTTCTCAATTTGTATTACAGGTGGCTGCGTTCGGTGGATTCGGTGGCTGCGTTGTGTGTGTGTGTGTGTGTGTGTGTGTGTGTGTGTGTGTGTGAGAGAGAGAGAGAGAGAGAGAGAGAGAGAGAGAGAGAGAGAGAGAGAGAGAGAGAGTCTGTTCGTGTTTGTTTGTGTGTCTGTTCGTGACGTGTGTATGTGCGTGTCACAAATCATAAATTGTTTCTTCAACTTATTAAAATATCGTACTTTACTGCAACTATCTGTTTCTGCTTCTTTATTATATTTATAGTGTGTGATTTATAAAATACATTATATCCTTCATCACACATATTGTGTCTGGTCACATATCTTATAGCAGAATATTATATTACTGTTAAGCCTACTATGGATATCAAAATAAGCCGAACCATGTATCCTGTATCATAACTACATGAATGACCTTTGCAGAAAAGAAACCGCGTGAAAATCAGTTCAGTATTCAGTGAGATATGATTAATTTAATGCGCTGACAGCTCATTATACCAGCCATACAGATTACACTGAGTGGAGCGGATGACCGGTTTAAGATGGCGGCTCCAATTCTCGTCCGTGCCAATAGGCAGTAGCGGTCGATAGGGCGTCTACCTATATGATGTCTATGGCAAGGACCGTTCGAGTTTGAAGCAAGCTTCGGAGCGTCGGTGTCAGACCTAACATCACTATCTGTGAGCAGTGAAATAGCATAGCTGTCAACATTGAACATTGAAAATAAGGGATATTTCCCGGAATCCATCCCAAAATAAGGGATTTTTTTTACACGATTCCTTTGCATGTCTCCTGTGATGGGTAGGTTTAGGGATAGGGGCAGTGTAGGGGGATAGAATATATAGTTTGTCCAGTATAAAAACCATTACGCCTATGGAGAGTCCTCATAATGCTGTTGCACCAACATGTGTGTGTGTGTGTGTGTGTGTGTGTGTGTTAGAGAGAAGAGAGAGAGAGAGAGAGAGAGGGGAGAGAGAGAGAGAGAGAGAGAGAGAGAGAGAGAGAGAGAGAGAGAGAGTCATTTAAAAAAAAAAAAATATATATATATATATATATATATATATATATATATATATATATATATATATATATATATATATATAATATATATATATATATATATATATATATCAGAAAATGTTTAAATACTAATACCAGCTTACGTGGGAAACTGAGGTGGAGTTAGTGGTGCTTCTGCCACTGCTGGAGATGATTAGGCAGAGCACACGCTGACACGGAGTAAAGCCTTGTTTACAAAAAGCCTTTTATATCGCGCGTCCGCACGAGCGCGGCAAAAATGACGAGTTGGGTGCGCAAGACCGACAAGACCTCATTTCGCTTGGCTGTGTGCACAGCTTTTTTTGTAACAGCGCGCGCGGCGCCGCATCCGATGATGAACGATTTCAAGCCGAATCCGTCCGAGCTTGTAGGCTACGTCTCACACAACCAGGCCGTAAAAATACGGGATATTTTACGGGAAAATACTAAAACGGGAAGACGGCGGGAAAAGAGCTAAAATACGTGAGAAACCCGGAAAAAAACGGGAGGGTTGACACCAGGGTTCGAAATGAGGGGGGTCTGGGGGGGTCCCAGACCCTCCATAAGTCATTAAGGACCCCCCATAAGAATTTATTTTTGGATTTTGGGGGGTCCCCGACAAATATATTTTAACATTAAAAATGATTGTGAAAATTATAGGTCTTTAGTGACACTTTATATTTATACCAGTAATTATTTAATTACCTAGCGCGAGGCAGCTATAGGGCAGCTATTAGCCGAGTGAGTTGTTGTTGTGGTGCTCCCGCTAATGTACGGACGGTAACAAAGTTGCGCTGTTGGGGCTCGCGCAGTTATACCATATTCATTTGTAGTTAAGAAACAATATATAGCCTACACACGACCAAAGTGCTGTTTTCCTTAATGCCATCACGATTGAAACCGAGATATTGATTTCATAACAGTTCAATAAACAAATAGTTAAAATAATTAAAATTAAGTTACTTACATTTTTAGACGCAATGGCTGTTTTTGTTCTGTTTCAGCAGCGAAAATAGTTCCAAACAACAGAACCACAGCGCATCTCAGAGCAACACTCATGATTCATTACTGAATAATTCAGCGTTTTGAACTATTCGCTCGAGTCAAAGATTCAATTACCCATTATTAAAACTCCTCATTCTGAATAAATCAGCCGTTTGAACGAATCGTTTAAATGAATGACTCAATGACTCGCTCATTCAAGACGGTCGCCTGCCACCTCCTACTGGCGGTTTAGTTTCAAAGCATCATTCTTTTCAACATTCCTTAATTGTATATTCAAAAAATATTTAAAACAATCTCAGAATCTCATTTAATACGGTTATAATTTTTCAATGTAAATTATTTAATTTGTTTGGTAACAGCCGCTAGGCTGTCTTATTATTTTAATTGAATGTAGCCTATTAATACAATGTAAGAATTTGAAATTAAATTTAGAGCATACACTAAATAAAATTAGGGGAAAAGTGCCCTTTTTAAAGGTACAAAAAATTATTCAGATAAGAGTGTTTACAAAAATGAAACATTGACTATTTAAGTTTAAAGGGAGTAAAGCGTCATTGACTATTTAAGTTTAAAGGGAGTAAAGCGTCTGTTTAGGCTATAAAGGAAATTTAATTTTGCCAAAAGAAGAACTTTTATTTTAAATAAATGTTGCTTTAAAAAATCTCCCTTCTTCAGTGTGATATGTTACCATATTATCATGCTTGATTGAATATTTGTAATGTGATGATCAGATGCAGATATCTAAATCAAAGAATATGAGTGGTTGGCGGATGGATTATTATTTATTTTTAACAACAGATTCGAGTGACTCAAAGTGCACCAGATTAATGAATTTATCTTTAAAATGTACAAAATTTTCTCCGGGGGGGCATGCCCCCGGACCCCCCTAGTGTTACAATTTTGCCACCTCCGCCTCATTTTGAGTAAAGAAGAAAACCCTGACATTGATCCATATAATTTTGCTTACAGTGTAGCAAGATAGTCTTCAGAATTGTTTTAATTACATACATTTTAGGGGACCCCCCAAGAGTCAGAAGTCATTTCGAACCCTGGTTGACACTACAGCTATGTTTTAGAACATGTAATTATTCATTGTTGTAGGTATAAACAGGAAAAGATGTTTCTGAAAGATAGGCTAAGTAAAGACAAAATTTGATTTGAAATGAAGGATTACAACTGAATTCAGGGCATGCGGAAGAGCAAAAAAACTGGGCTCATTAGGATATGCAGTTTGGTTGTTACTAAAATTGTATTAATAATGATGTGAATGATAATGTATTAAAATTAATAAGTTTATTAGATATTTATTTAATTAATTAGTAGTGAGTAAATATGGTAGCCTATAAAGAAGGCTATTTTGATCCACACTCCATTTCAGGAGGTGGCGGTAATGCACATCAAAAGTTGTTTGCCAACCGCCATTAAGTGAAATCTGCCCTCGAAGAAGGCGCTCACCAAGACGACCGACGAAAGAGGGAAGAAACATCTAAAATCCAGAAAAAAAGAGAGTTGCCAAATTACAAAGTTGATGTTTGGTTTTTGCTGTTCTCGTTTACGCCGGTCTGGCCACGCCCACCGGCATGCGTGTCATTTATGACCTGAATGTGTGAAACGCTCCGGCAAAACAGGCGGCAAATCTTTGGTTGGTTTTATAGACTTTTCCTCACGATGGCACATCACGCACACGAGGAAGCTCTTCAGATGATCATAGACAGCGAGGAAGAATTCACTTGTTCCTCAGAGTCAGAAGATGAAGACGTTGATGATGAAGACGTTGATGAAGGCCTGCATTTTGAGGATCAGTTTGATCCATCGCAGGACACAATTTCTGAAGAGTAAGCCGTTTATTCTTGTTTTTGTTATTAGTGCATATATTTGTTTCAGGCCAATATGGCCAGACTGTAATATTCTGAGTGATATGTCGACTTTTAGTACATCTAAATGTCTTTAAACAAGCGTATACATGTTATACTCTAATGTAGAGAGAGAGAGATTTAGCAACGGAGATTAACTGTGTGTTCTCCAACATCTGCTGAGGTGTAAATGGTTTGAATGTGAATAACAGAAGCGTGTCGATGCACCATCAACAGCCAAAAAGCGCGCGACCGAGCCATTAATTATCAATGGACCCTTTTCACAGACTGTGGTGACTAGTTTTAAGAGTGATCACATTAACACTTTGCAGGATTTACGATGCTGTATATTTAATGGAGTCTCTCATTCACCAGTTCACAATTTTACCCAACTATGATGCTTTTCTCTTCTGAGAAACCTGGAAATGTGAAAAGGGTCTATCACTCATGCATGCACTGGTTTGCCAGCTTGGACAATGTAAGCTAAGAAATGTTTACTAAAATTTGTGTTTGTACCTTTTCTTTTCTTAGGAATGTGGTTCCTCCACATGGACCTCAAACAAGATACTCATTAGGATTTTCAACAGCGTTGAAAACTGAACGATGTTTGTAAGTGCACGTTTACTCCGTTATTTTACAATCGACCGATTCATTTTGATTGCGTACTGTGAAAAAAATACATGCAAAGTGGATGAATGTGTAAATTAGTTTTTTAATGAGACTGAGCATGTTGACAACACCATTATCAATTACATATTTTGCCCACTTTTGTTTTCTCTCCCCACAGATGTGAGAATGACAGTGACCAGATTCCTGTTTTAAAGAGAGCCAAAACTCTGGCATGGAGAAAAGAGACCGATGTCGATGTAGCTCCAAAGTCTCTGAGTTTCCTGCCGGCTCGGGAACCTGGGCCGCAGTCGAGTCTTGCTGACTCAAACTCTCCTATGAGTCTTTTCAAACTTTTTTTCTCAGAGAGCGCCGTGTCAAATCTGTGCCACAACACAAACGCTCAGGCTCCCAGCGCACTCGCAAAGGGTCGCAAATACAGTTGGACAGATGTCAGTGTTGGCGAGCTGTACCGCTACATTGGACTTGTTTTCTACATGGCCACGGTGAAGATGAGCTCCATCGCTGACTACTGGCGGCAGGATAGTCTTTTCTCTGTGCCTTTTCCCGCCACAGTCATGTCTAAGGACAGATACCGCACAATTTCATGGAATTTGCACATAAGTCACCCAGAGGCAGACAAGGAAAATGACAAAAAGAGGGGAACAGCTGAACATGACCAGCTCTTCAGGGTCAGACCCCTCATGGACACCATCCGTCTTGCGTGCAAAACCTTTTATCATCCCAGAAGAAATTTAGCTGTGAAGGAAAGACTTGTGGCATGCAGAGCAAATGCAGGAATGAGACGATTCATGAAAGCCGAACCAGCAAAGCTGGGCTTCAAGTTTTTTGTCCTGGCGGACTCGTCGAATGGATATACTGTTGACCTCTCTGTGTACACGGGCAAGAACATCTTTCCCACAGGCCGTGGGATTTCTTATGATGCTGTGATGTCTCTTCTGGACAAGAAAGTTTTGGGCTCTGGCTACCATGTGTACATGGACGATTTCTACACAAGTCCAAAGCTCTTAACAGACTTGCTTGCTATGAAGTTTGGTGCTTGTGGGACTTACAGAGACTATAGGAAGGACTTCCCACGGAGCGCATCTAATTCACTGAGCAAAAAGTCCAGCAGGGGATCTATCAGGTGGATTCGGGATGGGCCTCTTCTGTGTGTGAAGTGGATGGACAAACAAGAGGTGTCTGTTTGTTCCACCATCCATGGTGCCTATACAGGAGACCGTGTGCAACGACAAGTAAAGGCACAAGATACACGGAGGACAAAGTCTTTTCCATGTCCTGCGCCTGTGACCGCGTACAACCAGCACATGACGGGTGTTGACCCGTCCAACCAGCTGTTGCAGTACTACACCGCACAGCACAAAACCATGAAGTGGTACAGAAAAGTCTTTCTACACTTCTTGGATGTTGCTGCCACCAATGCTTTCATATTGCACAAGGAGCTACACGGCAACATGACGCACAAGGCATTTTTGGAAGAGCTTGTTTCAGAGCTCTGTGGTGTGTCTGAGAGAGCAGATGCAGAACAGTCCAGTAATGACCATGTGCCGGTTCCAGGAGCTAAGCTGACCTCCAATGTCAGAAATATTGCCACTGCTGGTCGCCGCATATGTGTGCATTGCAAAGCAGTGCGTGGCAAGAAGCAACAAACACCATGGAAATGCCAGGGATGTAACGCTCATTTGTGTCTTCAGTTAAACAGGAACTGTTTCCAGGAATGGCACAGCGATGTGTTCAAACCTTACACACCCTCTTTTTTATTTGAATTTGAGTAAACTGTACACTATTTTTGTAAATAAACTACATTCAAAATGTCTGGAGACTCTCTTTTTTATATTTCATATTAATAGAACCATTTGGGGTTGGATCAATATTTCCCCAGGTGCTGAATGCAGTATTTATGACCACTGGCACTGTCTTTCACACTGCTTTAATAATGCTACTTTGATTTTCTGGGCCCGGTTTTTCAAAAGGTTTAATCCAGGTGAAATTGATCTGGATTTAGTAATCCTTTTTTTTGCGATCCGTGATCACGTAATCCAGCTTACTTTTGAGCCAGTTTTTCAAAGCAACATCGGATTGGATCAATCTGATCCGGATAGGAACTTTTCAGGATCACCAAATGTGGATAACCAGTGCTCAAACAGGATAGGAAATCACAATGTAGAACTATAGATATGTAAAGAGCAACAAGTAGAATAGCCAGTGTGGGGTCAATATAAGTTTATTTTTATTTGAAATGAAAACACACACATTTAAAAAAAACAAGAAAAACCCCACCCCATCCTCTTCCAGCAGTCCGCTCATCTGAGACCTAGAACACAAACACTGTACATTGAGGATATTTATAACAAGTTTCAAATATAGATGTATTGAATTAAAAAAAAAAAAGACGATGTCAAATACTCCACAATAATTTCAGACTTCCTCATCTGATGTGGAGAGACAAGCTTGTCTGAGCGTAGCCTTTAGGAGGCGGATCTCAAGTCTGGCCTTGGTTTGCTGCAGTTTGGTCAGAGTCAGTTGTTCCTCTGCCAGAACGAGCAAACAGGACGTGCAACAAGGCTTGCGTCACTATTTAGACACTATTTCTGATTTGGATTTGTTTTGGATTTCAAAAATCAGTGATTGCCATTCTTTGCATTTTTTTTTGGTTATTCTGTAATCATTGCATGCATCACTAATAAATATTCTAAAAACAAAAAATATTTTTGATTGTGATGAATATATCAATTAGTGACAGAATAAAATGTATTGTTTTTGGTCAATTTTGACAGCTGTTTGGGGGATTATTTTATGAGGCCAAACTCTTTCTACTTTGCTGTAGGCCTATACTGAACGGCTGAATATTAAAGCCTACCTAATCACTGTAGCCTGACAGATGAACAAATAAAATTAAAACCTTATGAATAAATATGATATCTTGTAAGATACTGCATGATCCAAATGTAGTATTATTTGATACATTTTTAAAGTTTTCATTACATTTTGGGCATGAAATCCATGCTGAATCTACCCTTCTGATGGGATCAGTTTAATCCAGATTTTTTGGATCAAAGTGATCCAAATCCTACAAAAAAGTTCTAAAAAACCCAAACTAAAGGTTTGATCCGGATCAAAACCAAGATTGGATTACGTGATCTAATCCGTTTTTTTCTTTTGAAAAACCCATTTTGAAGATTTGATCCAATCCGTTATCCAAAATCCTAGTGGATTACTTTTGAAAAACCGGGCCCTGGTTTCATGATTGTAATACAATCTGGGCTGGGCTGCAGTGTAGTGCCCTTTTCCTTATGGTGTAAATATCGGAAATGAACACGAATGTTGGGCATGTCCAACATCTTGGGGCCAGTTGTTCAAAGGTAAACTGATCGGATTGGATCAAATCTTGAAAATCGGTTGTTCAAAAGGGAAAGAAGAAATCAGATTAGATCACGGAATCCAATCCTAGTTTTAATCTGGATCAATCCTTCAGTTTGTGTTGTTCAAAACTTGTCAGTAGGATTTGAATAACTTTGATACAAAAAAACGTACTCGGTTACTAACGTAACCTCGGTTCTCTCTAGAGAGGGAACGAGTACTGCGTAATATCTTACGCTATGGGGAAAACTCTTTTCCACGAGATATTGAAGCCAAAAATTATCCTTAATTTTTTATTAATGTAAAACGCTTTGCAGCAGCAAGCAGACATAGGCGAGACAGCTCGCGCGTCTATTGGCTGCCCTGCGGCAATAGCAGCAGCCTATCGAGAGAGGCTCTGCGTGACGTCACGACGAATGGGGGCCTTTCGCGCCCATATCGTCACGTCCCGCCAGAAAGGGCGTGGTCTCGCCCTATATCTAGGCTCGATAGCTGCTCTTACGTTGGTTTTCATCGCCGAAGCGAACCAGAGCGTATTCCAAGCACGGCAAGATACGCAGTACTCGTTCCCTCTCTAGAGAGAACCGAGGTTACGTTAGTAACCGAGTACGTTCTCTTACGAGAGTATCTCTCGTACTGCGTAATATCTTACGCTATGGGGAACACAATGCAACACGCCGTGCTGGTAGGGATCCAACACCAAAGTCCCAGGGGCCGAAGCCCGGGGCCAGGGCCGGCCCGAGGCATAAGCGAACTAAGCGGCTGCTTGGGGCCCCCTGGCCACCAGGGGGCCCCCCAATCGAGTTTAAAAAAATATATATATATTTTTAGATAACTTAAACAAGTGACATAAATGACTGAATGAATATGACTGAATGAATGAATAATTCAGGACAAGAAAATTCTGATTTCATGATCAATATACCTGCCTACAACAGCTGCTGTGTCTCAGCGTTGAAGTCATCCGCATAATCTAGACACCTCGCGCATGCATAGACAAGAGTGCGCAACTGCGCATATTAACGGTGTCGGTTTAAGTTGGAGAAAACAGCCGCAGGGGAACTTAGCCTTCTAGGTGTAACGGTAGCAGTTTGAATAAATAATAAACATAGCAGTTTGAAGTCTTCTCCACTTTATTATACCACACATTGATCAGATCACTAACTCCAAAAACCTACGAGACTCCAGTACCAAGTGCGGGCGAGCGCGACCCATTCCTATCTACGGCAAGCCCCGAGGGGAAAAATACATGATTGCATACACACATACAACGAGCGCCAGTACATCATTACCGGTATTATAGTAACAGACTTCGTTGGATTCTGTCATGTACAATCCAACAAAGTCTGTTACAATAATAATAAAAAAGATTTTGAGGACAGTTACACTGTATTGAGACAGTTGAGAAATAATAATATTTTTACTGTTTTCAACAATAATTGTCATTGTTGAACCCTTGCTCTTATGTTTCTGATTTCTCAGTTTTGTCATTATTTTAGCAAATAATCTATTCTATATGTTTTGAGACCGTTTGTTTCAAGAAGTTTCAAAGAGTTAGTAAAAGAGTAAAGTAAAAGTTACAACTTTTTTATTTAAGTAGGCATCTATTTTTTATTATTTATTTTGTATTAATACATAACCTCACTGTATTAATTTATAATGTATCATAATTGCGTGACATTTGTGTCAATAATCGTCAAGCACAGGTGACTCCGCGTAGTGGAAGGGGGCCCCCAAATCAAATTCTGCTTAGGGCCCCCAAAAGGCTCGGGCCGGCACTGCCCGGGGCGCATATAGTGCATAATCACCATAAACTCACAGAGAGTAAGGGAAGAGAGGCTAGAAGCATCATTCCCAGTAAATAGCATCCGAAGGAGCTGATCATATGACAAATAGACCATACCGTCAGGGTGAACATTCAGCCTGAACTGGGTGGCCACAAGTGTGTTGATATTTTAATGAGCTGCTGTACCGGTCAGTGAGCAATACGCAGGTCAAACTCCGTATCTGAGCCGCACAGCGGGCAGATAGCACTGAACTTTATACCGCCAAAAGCTTAGCTTGCAAGGCGGGAACCTCCAGGTTATAGTATTTTATAAATGTAGACGGCGAGGCCCAGCCCGCGGCCATACAAATATCTTGCAGGGTAACCCCGCTAGACCATGCCCACGAGGAGGCCATGCCTCTCGTGGAGTGCGCTCTAACACCCAAAGGGCACTGTAGGCCCTTAGAAGCGTAAGTCAGCGCTATGGCACCTACTATCCATCTGGATAGGCTCTGTTTCGAAGCGGCAAGTCCCTTAGCACGGCCGCCAAACGAAACGAAAAGCTGCTCAGTCTGTCTGAAACCAGACGAGCGGGACACATAAGCCCTTAGTGCCCTGACAGGGCAAAGGAGACTCGCGTCCTTCTCCTCATTGAGAACCGGAAGGGCAGACAGGGAAATCACCTGGGCCCTGAACGGTGTGTTGAGGGATTTTGGCACGTAGCCGTGCTTCGGTTTGAGTATGACCTTTGAGTCATTAGGTCCAAACTCCATGCATGACGCGCTCACTGAGAGCGCTTGCAAGTCCCCTACGCGCTTCACTGAAGCGAGAGCCATAAGAAACGCTGTTTTGAAAGACAAGTGTTTCATATCTGACGACTGGATTGGCTCGAATGGGGCACCTTTCATGGCCTCCAAGACCGTGGAAAGGTCCCATGTCGGGACTGAAGGGGGCCTGGGAGGGTTTAGCCTCCGAGCTCCTCTAAGGAAACGCACGACTAAGTCGTTCTTTCCTAGTGACTGGCCAGACACCGGTTTTACAAACGTTGCTATGGCCGCCACGTATACTTTGAGCGTGGAAGGGGACCTGCCCTTATCCAGTAGCTCCTGAAGGAAGGAAAGCACTTCCGTAACCCCGCAGTCTACAGGTGAAAAGCTCTGTGCTTGACACCAAGCAGAGAACACAGACCACTTCGAGGTGTAGAGCCGTCTAGTAGACGGGGCTCTAGCCTGCGCGATCGTGTTTAACACTCCCTCTGGGAGGTCAGCGGGTACCCGTTGATGGCCCATGCGTGCAGGGACCACAAATCTGGGCGAGGATGCCAAATCGAGCCCCCCGCCTGAGAGAGGAGGTCTCTCCTCAACGGTAAAGGCCATGGGGCAGCGCTGGTCAGCTGCATCAGGACAGGGAACCACGACTGGTTTGTCCAGAGCGGAGCTATGAGTAGCACTGGGCATCCATCCCTCCTGATTCGCTCCAACACCTGAGGCAGGAGTGAGACAGGGGGAAAAGCATATAGGGGGCGGCGGGGCCAAACATGGGCCAGCGCGTCCCGGCTTTTCGAGAAGAATCTCGGGCAGTGAGCGTTTTCTTGGGACGCGAACAGGTCCACCTGCGCTTTGCCAAACGTTTCCCACAGCAGCTGGATCGTCTGCGGGTGCAGAGACCATTCTCCTGCTGGGACGTTGTTTCTGGACAGCCTGTCTGGCCCCACATTTAGGTGACCAGGCACATGCGCCGCTCTCAGCGAGAGCAGGTTGTGCTGAGCCCAGACCAAGAGGCGTTCCGTCAGCCTGTAAAGGTTTCGGGACCTGACGCCGCCCTGGTGATTTATGTACCCCACCACTGACATGTTGTCCGACCGGACCAATACGTGGTGGCCTATTATCTGGGGACAGAAGCGCCTTAGCGCTTTGTCGACTGCTATTAATTCCAAGCAGTTTATGTGAAGGAGCTTCTCCCGTACTGACCATAGGTCAGCTAGCGGTCTGCCCTCGAGCAGCGCTCCCCACCCCGAAGTGGAGGCGTCCGTAGACACCACCTTCACACTCGAGGGGATCCCCAGACTCACACCTGACTGATACCAGTCGGTTGCTTTCCATGGTTTCAGAGCCGAAATGCACTGAAGGTCGACCCTGAGGCGAAATAGACCTGTGGTCCACGCCCTGGGGGGAACTCGTGCTTTTAGCCATAGCTGCAGTGGGCGCATGCGGAGCAGGCCCAACTGGAGTACGGAGGCTGCTGAGGCCATGAGACCCAGCATTTTCTGAAACCTTCTGAGCGGGACTATAGAGCCGTGGCGGAAGGATTTCGCGACGTGCTGAATATTCAATCCGTGCTCCGGTGACAGGCGTGCCGTCATGGATAGCGAGTCTAACACTGTTCCCAGAAAGGAAATTCTCCGACTGGGGAGCAGTGAGCTTTTCGCCCAATTGACTGTAAGGCCCAGCTCCTCGAGGTGCTCGAGTAATGCGGCCCTGTGTTCTAAGAGCTCCGTTCGTGAACGAGCTAGAATCAGCCAATCGTCCAAGTAGTTCAAAACTCGCATGCCCCGAAGTCTCAGGGGGGCGAGGGCCGCGTCCATGCACTTCGTGAACGTACGGGGTGCTAGGGACAGGCCGAACGGCAGGACTGTGTATTGATATGCCTGGCCCTCGAAGGCGAATCTCAAGAATCGCCTGTGATGGGACGCTATTTGTATTTGAAAATATGCGTCTTTCAGATCTATTGACATGAACCAGTCTCCTTGGCGCACTTGCGCGAGGATTTTCCTGGTTGTAAGCATTCTGAACTGGCGCTTCACGAGCGCTCTGTTCAGCAGCCTCAGATCTAGAATGGGTCTGAGCCCACCATCTTTTTTCGGTAACAGAAAATATCTGCTGTATAAGCCCCCTTCGCTCTGAGCCTGAGATAAAGGTTCTATAGCCCCTTTCCTCAGTAGTTTCGCTATCTCGGCTCGAAGTAGATGAGATACTTCGCTTTTCACCGTAGTTTCGACGCGCGCCGTGTAACGGCGAGGGCGTCGAGCGAATTGTAGCGAATAGCCTCTCTTTATAGTGTTCAGCACCCACTCTGATACCCCGAGAAGCCTTGACCACGCATCCCCGCGAAGAGCTAGGGGTAGAATGAAATCTGGGCTCTGGCCGCGGGAAAGCGGCGGCACGAGAGTCCCTGTGTGCTGGGAACACAGCGCCGTGTTTACAGCGTTCGAGGCGGGGGGCGCGCTGATCACAGCGGGCAGCCTGGCCGCACTCAGCTCCTCTAAGGCGGGTGGCGCAGAAAACACTGTCGTTTAGGGCCGACTGAATGTGTGTTGGTTTCGTTTTTACAGAAACCGGGGGACACGCAGCGTGTAGTGCAAGCGGGCATTGGGACATGGGCGCGTTCACTACATTGTTTGCACAATCGACCGGAGACGATTTTATTTGTGCGAGCCCTGCACCGTGGCGGGCTGTGTCTGGGTGTGGGAATGGGCACTGGGACGTGGGCATTCTTACAACACTCATAACACCATCGGCCGAGGCCGGAACACCAGAAAATACACTCTTTATTGGATTTATCTGGGTAGCCGTAAAAACAGCTTTTGTGTGCAGGCAAGCGGGCTGAGACACCGGCTGCTTCACTGCAAAATACACTGGGACAGTCACAACGCATGGGGCTGAACGAGCGAGAAGTTTTGGTGGAAATCCGGCCGCAGCGGGATCTGAACACCGTCGTTTTCCTAGAGCGGCTAGGAAGACTTTGAGGCCTCGGGCTTGATCTCAATCCTCGGCCGGGGCCCGCGGTGAGGGGGGCGGCGTCCGGCGTAGCGAGACCGCGGTCTCTGATCCCGGGCCTGGCGGCGCTGTGAGGCGGCGGCGGCGGGCGGTGCAGGCTGGGGCTGAGAGCTGCGAGCAGGCGGCTTGGTGCGGCCTGTAGCGGAGCTCGAGCGCTTCGGCAGGAAGTGCTTCATAGCCTGAGAAGTCTTCTGCACCTCAACAAACCTGTCTGCGAAGTCTTTGACGGCCGTTCCGAAAAGGCCCTCCGGGGAAATGGGCGCGTCGAGGAACACAGAGCGCTCGGCTTCCGTCATCTCTGACAGCGTCAACCATAAGTGTCTCTCGGCGACGGCGAGAGAGGCCATATTCCGCCCCATGGCTTGTGCAGCGGCTTTAGAAGCGCGTAGAGCGAGGTCCGTAGCGCTCCTCAGGTCCGCCACGCACATAGCGCCGGGTCCCTCCTCGTCCAGCTTGAGGAGGAGGTCTGCCTGGTAGATCTGCAGAATAGACATCGTGTGCAGCGCTGAGACTGCTTGCCCGGCTGCGGTGTAAGCGCGTCCGTGCAGCGATGCTGTCACTCGACAGGCTTTGGACGGGAGCGTCGTCTGAACACGCCGTCCAGCGGAGGGCGGGCAGAGATGCGACGCGACAGCCGTCTCCACCGGAGGAATGGCGAGGTACCGTCGACAGCGGAGAATGCCGCGGAGGTAGAGGTACGCATCCTGGCGGAAAAGGGGGCCTTCCACGACTTTGCAACCTCCTCGTGAAGTTCCGGGAGGAAGGGCGCGGGCCTAGACTTTGACGGAGCCTCGTCTTTCCCGAGAAAGCGTCCGTCCAATCTGTTGCGCGGCGGCAGCGTGGGTGCCTCCCAATCGAGGCCGATGCTTTCCACGGCCTTGGTGAGCAGACGCATCAGCTCAGCCTCAATGCCGGCTCTCTTCCCAGAGGGTTGGCGGGAAACGTTAGCGGAGGGGAGGTCCACGCCCTCGCCCAATCCTCGCTATCCGAAGCCAAGAGAGAACATGCCTCGGTGTTATCGTCCAACTCGATGGCGGATGCGGCGGCAGACGGCGGCCGCTGTCCGTCCGTGAGCGACTCGAGCGAAGCCGGCGAAGCTGGCGGGCGAACCGGCGAGCTTTGGCGGGCTGGAGATAGCTCGGGCGCGCGCTGGGCGCGGCGCTTCTTGCGGCGCGGCGTCACGGCAGGCTGGGATGCGGGCTCGGAGAACGAAGCTAGGCGAGTCCGCAGAGTCACCATAGGCAAACGTTCACAATGATGGCATCCGCCGTCAGCGAGCGCGATGGCCGCGTGATCCTCACCCAGGCAGGACACGCAGATGACATGGCGGTCCTCATCGCTGAGTGGGGCTTGGCAAGAACCACAGGAAGGCATCTTTAAAAAGACGCCGCTCTTTTAGAGGGGTGGGAAAAAAAGGCAGAAAATGCAATCACACACACACACTCTAAGCAGAGGAAAGGATATGTACGCCGGAAAGCGCAGCAGGTACGGCGGCTGAAGGCGGCGAGGCCAGCGACTCCAGGCTCGATGGCACGTCCCGCTGAAGGCTACAGGTCGACGGCGCGGCTTCTCACTCTGGATCCAGCGATGCGGGAGGCTTCGCTGAAGAGATGAAAATCAACGTAAGAGCAGCTATCGAGCCTAGATATAGGGCGAGACCACGCCCTTTCTGGCGGGACGTGACGAAAGGCCCCCATTCGTCGTGACGTCACGCAGAGCCTCTCTCGATAGGCTGCTGCTATTGCCGCAGGGCAGCCAATAGGCGCGCGAGCTGTCTCGCCTATGTCTGCTTGCTGCTGCAAAGCGTTTTACATTAATAAAAAATTAAGGATCATTTTTGGCTTCAATATCTCGTGGAAAAGAGTTTTCCCCATAGCGTAAGATATTACGCAGTACGAGAGATACTCTCGTAAGAGAAACAAGATTATCCTGATCCCAACAGGGGGTAGGATTTCAAGGTTGATTTCAGAAAGAAAATGTAGTAAAACTTTAAAATTGGTCTAATACATTTGTATAATTTAGTGTATAGTTTTATTTATATTTTGCACTTGACTTGTATAAACGTAACCGTGATAAAGTAGACATTGGCTACCAATTAAGCTATTTAGTAAAGTAAAAATAAAATAATGGTCTTGTCCCCATGAAATAATCCCCCAAACAGTTTTCAATAAAAATTATATATAATATATGCTGGTCTGATGAAGAACCCTGAACAATTTTTTTTTTTAACTATTGGACATTTAGAAAAAAAAAATTAAAAACGTTTTCAAAATAACCACAATGTATTTGTTAATATTTGTTTTTTTATTTGTTGTGGCTCAGATGAGGGGTCATAAAAGGAATTATGAATGGAATGGAATGGGATGTGGATGTTTATGTTTGTTATTTGTGTGTTTTGTCTCAAAATAAGAAACACATGTTGGCTTTTCTACCTGTTCTTTACATAACGTTAGCTGGTAGCCCACATTGTGATATGTTGTCCCATTTACAGCACTAGTAATTCGGATTTGGTAATCTTGAAAACTGTGTATCTGGATCAGGGTGATCCAGTCCAATGTTGCTTTGAAAAACCGGCATAAAAGACCGATTACCTGATCCTGAATAGAAAAGAATGGGATTTACAAATCCGGATCTTAAATGTTTTGAACAACTGGCCCTTCAGGATTTGGAGAACGCTTCTATAGTTTCTAAAGGAAAACAGAATAATAAGAACAGACTAAATCAGCAATCAATACATTTCAGTTTCAGAATCATGAATATTTTTATTCTGGTGTCATTATTGTCGTGTGTATTGGGTTTCCTGCAACAAGTCCTAGAATATTAATTTAGACCCACAATGTAATTTAGCATTTTAATCAACAGTAATTTTTTTTAAACCTTTTATCATATGTCTTGGAGTATCGCAATAATATCGAATTGTGAGTTCGGTATCATGCTTTGTATCGAATCGTGACATGATGGTATCATTACACCCGTAGTAAACAGCCTAAAAAATATAGAGAAATATAAAACTAATTTAAAAATGTTGATTTTATATATTTAAAAACAATATATTTTAAGTTTATTTCGAAATATGCATACCGTATACACAAATATTCAAGTGTTTTGAAAGTGTAAGGAGACTAACTTAATTGCATGATAAACAGTGGTTCATGGGAGTGGGCGGAGTTAAAGAGCTCTTTTGCTGCATTTTGCTTTTGGTGAATTTTCTTTACAACATCATGGGTACTGTAGTTTTTCACTACCGTAATTCTGCTGTTAAACGCGATTATTTTAAAACCAAGTTGAAATAATGTGGGCGTATGGCTTTTAACAGAAGCAAATGACGGAGTTGACATGTTAAATCTGTGGCCGCAGAGACTTCAACATTGTTTGTATAAAATATAAAAATACATAAAACTTCCAGGACTATACTGTGGGTGCTTCTCAATACTCAAATTGATGGTTCCTTGTTTCCTTGCTCCTCCTTCCTCCAGCCCGTGACCCGGAAAACCATTCAAACTCACCCATCTTGAAGAACATCTCAATTCGCTCTGTGCACGAGAAAAATGCTAACTTCCGGCTTGAGGGCGGAAATTGGGTACTTCGTTTCCGGTTGCCGTCTTGTTTACATCAGTGGACCGGTGTTAAGTTAGTTTAATTGTTCGCAATGGACCTAAAACATAAAAAAACCCCGATTCACTTTTAAAAGGGCAGTCGGTGGCAGTCGGTGACCACCATTGCAGCGTGCCACTATGTACCGCCGGGGGGAGATTCAACACAACCTTGAGCTTCCATAGTTTCCCAAAGGAAATTCATTTACGCGCCCAGTGGCTTGTTAAAATCAGAAGGGAAGGTTTCACCCCCACCACCAACTCCAGAGTGTGCAGTTGGCACTTTGAGCAAGAAGAGATAGTAATATCTTCTTCTGGAAAGCATTTTCTTCGACCTAAGGCAGTTCCATCCTTGTTAGGTTAGAATAATTACACACAAAAAAAACGCAGCGACCCGCCGTTTGGGAGCAATCCAGGCTTTGTACCGCTTTAGGATGACTCTACCGTGGACATGGTGACTGAGGTGGATGAAAACACACCTGTCTCTGGTTGTGCTGAGTTGGCTCCGACACCCCTGATGCAAGACCACGTTTACACAGGCAGCTCTTTCATCGTGGTCGACCGGATGAAATTTGAGAACATGTCAAGGCAGATCGAGGAGCTCACAAGGCAGCTCGAGTTATATCATTTGGAGAGATTTGGGTTGCAGCGGTTTGCCACATCACCTGATGACTTTCGGTACTATATCAGGTAAGAAATCAGAGAATTCACACCATCACATTTGGTGTATTTTCTTTTCTTTGTTCTGTAAATAATACATAATTTATGAATATATACATACATGTCACGGGACAGATCTATCCCTTCCAACAAAGTCAGCCTCATCTCCGCTGACGAGGCAATAAAAAACACCTACACTCCTCTCACCGCCTGATTTATGAAGCTGTGTGCACCTTTGAAATCTAGGTGTACGCAATAGAGTGCCGAAGTGATGACGTCACTTTGTAGGACAACTCGGAAGCTAGCGGCGCATAGGTTCCCTCGGTCGAAAAGCTATGCATTTTTCCCATAGACTTTTGGAAAATCGCAAAAAATAAGATCTGTGTTTAACAAAGAGTTGTGACCCTTACACGTTTTGTCTATCAAGATAATCTTTACAAGTTAATCCAAAATCTAAATTTAAAATTTAAAATTTAAATTATACATTTTGAAGCCTATATAAAGTTTTTAAAAAACACAAGCAGACACAATAAAGTTTAACTTTAACAAAACGTGAAAATATTTAGAGGCTTTGTTCACCACAGACCTTATTTCAGGCGATTTAGCAAAAACCCATTCAAAAATCCCATAGACTTTAGAGCGAGGGAACCGGGAGTGCTAAAATGCTAACTCACTTCCGCATTTTGGCCTACAGAGTGACGTCGTAACTTCGGCACTCTATAGAGCATTCTTTACACGAAACATTATATAAAAAATTCACAGACAACATATGTTCACATTCATGGCACAATTCAAACGGGATCAGAAAATAATTATTTTCTCTCATTCACTTGCATTGACGCTTTTTCAACCTAGAGGTCCACTCAGAGTTTTACGGATAGGTGCGACTTACCAGCTCTATACCTGTCCTTGATAAATGCCGCGCGGCTGAAAACGATCGTCATTAGAATAACACGCCTCTAAATATTCAAGTCTCTGCTTCCCCCATGCCCTCATTTTACGCCATGGACACACGGAAGACGGCAAAGAAGAGAAACTTCTCCGACGTGGAGATCAAATGACCTATCACAATGCATTATTTTACAGCACGTGTTTTGAAACAATTAGCATTTAATATCGTATCACGTACAATAGGGATGATGATGTGATGTGGAGTACCATTCATTCACATTAATAATTGCATGTCCATTTGTAATATTCTTATTCTTATTATTATTCGTGTTCGCATTTATGAGGAAAAAACAATGATACGGACGTGAGCGCTCTGAAAGCGGCTCTAAAATATATTTTAAATCTTTCACAGAGACATCAAACATAAAGCACAAAACCTTTCTTTAAACTGAATTTCGTTTTGTATTAATTGTATCGTAATTTTAATCAATGTTTCATTAACAAATTACCTGGATTTAACAAATAAGAAGGTAATATAGCAGATGATAGATAATCATGAAATGGAGGACGCGTGAACTGAGCTCATCTCATAAATTAACCGAAACTCAGCGTGTAAGGTACCCTACTTGCCTCAGACATATCTACATTTAAACAGAACAATTCAAAACGAAAGAAAACAGACTGCAGACTGCTCTCTGCTTATGTAATCTGAAATGTGCATTTCTCTCTGGCGCGTTCACTACTGCGAAGATCACGATCAGCATTGTCAACTTCATCTTTGCAGCCAACACAAAGAAAACACTTCTTTATTAATAAACAATTAAAATATCTTCTTGCTATATTTTACATATTCATAATCATTACTTTTGCCGGTTCTTTGTGACAGATTTTTACACTGAAGTTTATAATTAGCCTACTATGTTGTTGTTGTTGTTTTTTTTGTCATATCTTTTAGTTTGTCAGTGCATTTTGTGGTGTTAGGAATTGTTTTTCTGCGCATTTCCGCACTAACTCAAACGTGCGTACACCACCTCCTGAGCTGGCGTGGGATTTGAGCGTGCCGTACGCCAACGTCCATATTGATAAATCTCAAAGTCACCGTGGTTTTGGGTGTATG
Source organism: Chrosomus eos (assembly GCA_036326025.1). Taxonomy (NCBI): domain Eukaryota; kingdom Metazoa; phylum Chordata; class Actinopteri; order Cypriniformes; family Leuciscidae; genus Chrosomus; species Chrosomus eos. The sequence continues at coordinate 19,099,755 of CM070842.1, forward strand.
CCAGGTGTACGCTGGAAATTTGGTGTACGCACTTTTGATAAATGAGGGCCAATGCGTGTGTGGTGAGTTTCTAATGTGTGTGGGTTGTGACTGTGTGTTTCAGTAAAGAAGAATAAAATATAATGAAGTATAATTAACAGATCTAGAGAAAACAACGCTAGATTCCATGTTCACAACTTGAGAATGTTTTGATGTTGTAACGTGTTCAAAATGCTGTTCTGCACAAGTTAGAATGCATTTAAAGGTGCCCTATAATGTGTAATTGAATTTATGTTGGCATAGTTAAATAACAAGAGTTCAGTTCATGGACATGACATACAGTGAGTTTCAAACACCATTGTTTTCTCCTTCTTATTTAAATCTCGTTTTTAAAAAACACCCCTGAAAAACAGGCGAATCTCCACATAATACCGACAGTGACGCAACAGTCGGGGGTCACGCCTCCAAAGATTTGCATATCCCACCCCTCAATGACAAGCACTGCACAGCCGAGTCATCAGAGCAAGCGAGGATCAGAGAGAAAATGGCAGATCATGGAAATAAATGCTATGTTCCAGGCTGTGCAGGGGATGTGAGGACTTTTCATATCCTTCCCACAGAAAAGAAATGTCAACAGGCGTGGTTGATGTTTATATATAATCGGATACCGCAACAGTTTAATTCGAAGTTGTTAGTTTGCTCTGCCCATTTCACCACGGACTTATTTTAGAACCTTGGACAATATCAAGCTTCTCTCAGCGTCTCAAACTGAAGAAGGGGGTAATTCCAACTATATTCCCGCAACCGGTAAGTAGTGATTTTATTAACGATAATTTACACTGTGTTAGACCCAGCGCAAGATCCTAGTACAGTAATAGCAAACTCCAAGTAACGAGCATAGCTGCTACATAACTAACGTTAAATAGGCTAATTCTCAGTGAATAAACTATACAGAAAGCGATCAAAGAACAATCCACACAGCGCGAGTTTATCACTGCACAACGAAGCTCTTACTGTATGTCATCATTTGCATTAGTGAAAGCATGAGAGAGAGAAACTGCGTTGTCTCGCGATCAACAAACTGTCATCTGCTTTTGCTCAATGCTCATCACAGCAACATTTTATGTGATGGGAATAGATCTAAATACTTTAAAAACATCTCACGATTCGTTAATCTCGATAGCTGTAATAGTTAAAACGTATTTAACAGCAGTAGTGAAAGTATTCGAGAGAGTTTCACGTGTCTCATTTCATATGCAAGCAGGTCAGCCAATCACAGCAGTGGCCTGTTCTCACAGCAGACACGCCCCTTCAAACAGAGTGTTCAAATCAGAGACTAAAATCAGGCTAGGAAAAATGCCTTTTATTTCTAAAGTATGACTATTTTTGATCTAAAAAACATACTAACATTATGAGGGCAACCCAGAAAACATTATTAAATAATTAAAAAAACCATTATAGGGCACCTTTAATGTTATTGTTGTACTTTATGCATTTTATATGAGTCGATGTGATTTGATGTTCAAGTTCAATATGGAACCAGAGGGTGTCACAGTACTTCCTTCACACAACAGTGAGACTCACAGGGGGACAGAGGGGGTAATTGGACCAGCTGATATGGCCAGTAGTGGCCAGCAGGGGACACCACTGCCCGACATCCCTCAGGGTGATCATTTGCAGGGCTCAGAGGAAGCGGCACCTGAAATCCAAAATCACATTCTCCTCAGGGGGCGTCCTAAAAGGGAGAGGAGAACCCAGTCAGATTTAGAGACTTTGTCCTCGGGGTGGAGGACTTCAGTTAGAGGGGGGTAGTGTAACTTGTTCAAAATGCTGTTCTGCACAAGTTAGAATGCATTTAATGTTATTGTTGTACTTTATGCATTTTATATGAGTCGATGTGATTTGATGTTCAAGTTCAATATGGAATAAGGCTCCACCCCGTGGGGTGTTAGGGGGGGATCTTGGGAGAGAGGGGGGAGAAGAGCGCCTCGCTGGTTCAAGGGCGGTTCTCTTATAAGTCGGGTGTGTATGGCGTGGGCTGTGGCCGACAACAGCCTCTAATAAACACCCTTTGTTATCGAAACCGTCTCGTCCTTGCCTGAGAACGTTACAATGTAATCTGAATGCCATCAATAGAAAAACTATGTGATATGTGCTGTTTGTATGCAGATTTCCATCATATGTGCATTTCATGGCCTTTTGGAATCTAATCCAAGAGGCAACGAGCAGAATGGTGAGAGTCGCCAGTGGTCAGAAGAACCTTTCCACCAGTACATCCAATGAGAGCCCTATGAACAGATCAACAGTAAGTTCTACAATAAACATATACTACCCGCTTGGTCCATGTGAATTACCAGCCCGTTCTCATCCCAAGGCGTCATACAGTTGACGCTTGTGACATTTCGTCGAAATCCTACGCACATAGCACCCTTTAGCGTCAATATGAGACGCAGCGGTTGTAATCCCAAGGCGTCATACAGTTGACGATGGTGGGATTTCGTCTAAATCCGACGCCCTAACCCTACCCCAGACCTAAACCTACCCATAACAGTGCGTGTTATATTGACACTAAAGGGTGCCATGTGCGTAGGATTTTGACGAAATGTCATATGGCGTCACCTATATGACGCACTAGGATGAGAATGCGTTGGAATTACACATTTTGCACTGTTAGCTGTGTTTTGTTTTTTGCTTGCTCTGGCACTCTTGTTGTCTGTGCAAGCGACTAAAGTTTCCAATTTTTAGATTACATACACCCCCACATGCACTGCATATTTTAATCACCTTAGTTTGTGTATTTTATCTTTGTTGTATAGTGTTTCTATCTATTAATAATACGGTAACTATTTGCCAATTGACGAGCTCTTTCTGTTCTTTAACTATCTGTCAACCGGCTGTACACAAAGGGAACTTGCTCACAAGTTCAACATCCACAGAGCTACAGTGAGTCGAATAGTTGTGACGTGGACCAACTTTCTATATACTTTACTTGGATCTCTCTCGACATGGATGACAAGCGGATCAGTGAGAGCAAACTGCCCCACAGATTTCCATGGGACTTATGAAAACACCCAGGTAATACTTGACTGCAAAGAAATGAGGTGCCAAACCCCTACCTCCCTTCTGCTCCAAAGTGAGGTATTTTCCACATACAAGTCGCACTGTACATTCAAAGCGCTTATTGGCATGTCCCCCCATGGAGCGCTGACATTTGTGTTGGCACTTTTTGAAGGCTCCATCAGTGACAAGGAGATTTTTCGTCACTCCGGCATCACCTCCCTCCTTACACCCGACATGGAAGTTATGGTAGACAAGGGATTTCTGATAGATGAGCTAGTTTCTGGGAAAGTGCATCGCCCAGCTTTTATGTTCAAACAGGATCAAATGTCAGAGGTGGACGTCCTTAAAACCCAGGCCATTGCACGTCTGAGAGTCCACGTCGAGAGGCTCATTAGGAGGGTCAAAGAGAACAAAATTTTTGACATGGTCATCCCTCTCTCCATTTGTGGGAATATAAACCAACTTTTTACTGTTGCATGTCTCCTCACTAATTATAAGTCCAGACCTCTGGTCAAGAAATGGATGGTCTGATTTTCTGGTGGCCGGATTTCCTAATCCATTCTATAATGAACTTTGACACCACACTCTCCTGGCAAAATAAAGGTCAATAACACATCACAGGATGTTTAACAATACTCATAGTTTTAGAAATGAAGCTAAGCGCTAGTTCTGCCAGGAAGACTCAATCGTTCACGTCATGTATTACCTTCTCACTATCCAATCACATCCTAATAGCCAGTATAAAAGGGTGGTACTTACTCATGTCTGAGTTCTCAGATGCTGTCGCTTCAACCATTCATGCTCTCGCTCAGTCGGCAGCCAACATGTTTCAGGACACGCTAACTGTTTACTACTATCGAGTTCCGACGACGGATATGCCCGCTACTATATCTCCCACTACACATCGAGGTTCCCGCGTCAGCGCCGCATCTCCCCGTAGACACAGCGGTCTCCGGATCAGCCAAGGCCTCTCATGAGAAGTTCAGCTCACCCAGGCTAAAACACGCTGCATGTGTAACCAATCAGTTTCCATTTCACGTCATCAAAAGCCTCAACAGCGCCAGCTCAGCTAGAATAATCCAGCAGGAAGAGTCATCATCAACAGCAAAAGAACCTCGCTGTCTGCACGGGTGCATCATCCCGCAGATCACCGATCCACCGATCCAACAACTCTGCAAGTCACGAGAGGCGTCTCTCACCGGTTCAAGTTCAAGCTCCACTTCCAAGGCTTTCAAGTCGGTCTTTCAAGTTTTTGGTAGGCGCTTCCACCAGTCACTGTATCATGTTCCCTCTATCATGATTAAACTTCATCCAGGTAAGTATCTCCGTTGCTTCCTACATCAGCGGTAGAGTTCAAATTGTTGTCCACGCCACGGTGACGTGGCGCAGCGGTTCGTTACGGTACTACTGATCTTCAGACTGCAACGGGGCCCGGATAGCTCGCCTTAAAGGGGAAGTGTCCGTAGCAAGTGTAAGCAAGTTTCGCATCACCGATATTCCACAGTAGACTACAGTGATCTGATATACCAGCGTTGTCGATACCACACTCTCGTGGGCAGTTTGCAAATACCCACTATCAACTGAGTAACTGATTTAATAAATAAAAAATAAATACAAATACATAAAACTACTAAATGAGAGCATATTCCTGTATCATACTACGGGTATCTCTACAACGGGAGTTAATTACATATTACAAAAGTGTTGTAATTCTACAAACAATTATTTTCAATATATTTAGGCCTACTTTAAAATCCTATTATAATACGTCCCCTAATTAAGATGAGATCTCCAATATTGGAAATGTGTACAATCTCTGTAATACTCAACCTTCCCGGTGACTACTTAATACACTGATATGTGCGATAGAAATATTTTATGTGACTGGTATTCCCACATTAATGCACAGAATGCAGACTAAGGATGCTCCGGTCAAAGGCCACATATACTTAGTCAAAACTGCTAACTCAGAACTAACAGTCATATTAGTTTTATCAAGTCGAACTAATCAGCGAAGGAGACTCGAGTGACATTGTCTTTGCTCAACTGTATGATTTTCATGTTCATGTATCTTTCTATTCAAGACTCTCAACTTTTGTTGTGGCCAGTGATCTCCCAGCCATGAACGGCGCTATTCCTGCATAGAGCATCTCGGGAGCCATGTCAGGCAAATGCTGCGCATCTGAGAACAGGTTTCTATGCTCAAAATACAACAGATCAAGTATAATTTAGGTAATGCTAGTGGCTTCTTGACAAGCCGCCGTCACCTTACTTCAGGTAAGTACCGTAAGAAGGCAGAATTTAGCGGTTTAAGAATTTAAAAAAAAAAAAAAAAAAAAAAAACACTAGACAAGGGTGCATGTCCAATCTCAGATTCGGATATCTAGATCAGTAAAGGCTAGATAAATCTCTAAGCTCACTCAAGGTTAATTTTGTCCGCTCTTCACAAAAATTCATCCTATAGCGTCCTAAGGGATTTGATGTGTTCGCAAAATATATTGATATCGTTGGGCTAACAAAGCATGGTCGTCATCAAGGCAGATCGTATCGTTAGGCGATCATGCCATTCCTGAGACGATAATTTGGCTGTTAGTCGTCTTCAATTTCACAACTAAGGTTCCGCTCATTCCTGCCACTGCAAGCCATCGCTACACGCTTTCACTTCGTTCCAGGCTTTCAGACGGCTTTGCCCTTCAGCAACCCGGATCCATCACCCTGCCCTCCTCTAACAGAGATTGTCAAATTAGTAATGTTTTGCTTTCTTTTCAGATTCCTCTTTCTACATCCTGATCACGGCTGATTGTACCTTCCTCGTCTACAATTACAAAATCGATATGTGGCGGGTAACACAGATAACTCGTATAGCATTTAATGAACATTTCGAGTAAGCATATCGTTTGTCTATCCCTTGGTCGTGGTAGGGCTGCTGCTCCCGGCACAGGGGTCGGAGTTTTAACAGCTCGTTTGCAGCTTCGATTACCTCTCACCAACAATTTTTAACTTTCAACCGGAATCATTCAAGATGGAGAGACTCAAGAGATTCAACTTATAGACAACATTCCGAATGGTTGTTGATGAATCATGTAGCTCATCTTAGCTATCTCTAGTCACTGATTAGCTTACTTTGTCTCGATATTCTATAAATGTCCTGTGGGCAGGATTCATGTAAATGTTGGTTGTGATGCTCTAACCCAGGAGGAATGTCGCTAGCTTCTCTCAGCGCTGTTGTAGTCTTTAAAAAGCAATTTCTTAAATGAATTTCTCCCAATGCTGAACTTTGAGTGTTGTAACCTTGCAGATGTCGGTTATGCTTAAAATGGCAACACTACACACTAAGTTAGTAAAGCAAAATCCATTGCAGCTATGTCTGTTACAGCGTTCATGGCTCATGCATTCAGGGGATTCACTCCAGGAGCTAAATACTCAGCTTTCCCCATGGTCTTTTTCTGATTTACGTTCTCACCTAATTTTTTTTTACTCTCTCTTGTTAAGAAATATAAGGATGATTCTCAAGGCTCTGTTTCACATTATCAATTCAAAAACGAGTATCAAATTCTGTCCCTTCTCATCTATTTAAAATTCTAACGGAGCATTTCTCTCTAAGCCTGGTCAGGACTTATCAGTTTCTGTCCTCAAATGTCGCAGTCTATCTCCCTCCCAGTATACTGGTCCTTCCTTCAGGATCGGGGCAACCATTACAGCAGCTGCTTGTGGCATTTCTACTTCAGCTATTAAGATCCTGGCAGATGGTCTTCCTCCGCATTAGAGTCACATAAGACCTCGAAGCTCAGCAAGCTCTCCAGCAACGGTTCAGGTAAATACCTATGCAACTACTGGTGGTGGTGTTTAGGCCAAGGTGGCCTTGTATGAAGTTAAGATAGCCAGTGGGCCTGCACATAAGAAATCAAAAGATGGTCTGTGGTCGATGTGAAACAATTCAAATGATGGCTGTGGTCCACGTGAAACAATTCAAAAGATAGCCTGTGTCCTATCAAACGACGGCCTGTGGCCATGCGTCCTATGAAACGACGGCCTGTGACCTATCAAAAGATGGCCTGTGGCCCCCGTGTCCGATCAAAAGATGGCCTGTGGCCCATGTGTCCGATCAAAAGATGGCCTGTGGCCCATGTGTCCGATCAAAAGATGGCCTGTGGCCCATGTGTCCGATCAAAAGATGGCCTGTGGCCCATGTGTCCGATCAAAAGATGGCCTGTGGCCCATGTGTCCGATCAAAAGATGGCCTGTGGCCCATGTGTCCGATCAAAAGATGGCCTGTGGCCCATGTGTCGATCAAAAGATGGCCTGTGGCCCATGTGTCCGTATCAAAGATGGCCTGTGGCTCATGTGTCCGATCAAAAAGATGGCCTGTGGCCCATGTGTCCGATCAAAAGATGGCCTGTGGCCCATGTGTCCGATCAAAAGATGGCCTGTGGCCCATGTGTCCGATCAAAAGATGGCCTGTGGCCCATGTGTCCGATCAAAAGATGGCCTGTGGCCCATGTGTCCGATCAAAAGATGGCCTGTGGCCCATGTGTCCGATCAAAAGATGGCCTGTGGCCCATGTGTCCGATCAAAAGATGGCCTGTGGCCCATGTGTCCGATCAAAAGATGGCCTGTGGCCCATGTTTCCGATCAAAGATGGCCCGTGGCTCACGCGTCCCATCATAAAAAGGTCGCGGCTCACGCAAAAAAAAAAAAAAAAAGAAAAAAAAAAAAGTATAGCCTATTTCTAATATTTTTTTTCCTCTCTATTCCAGGTACTTCAGGATTCACGACCAGTGGGTATACCTCCTCTACCGTTCTTTGGGGGGTGGGCCCCGTCCCGGCGGATTATTACTCCGCCTAATTTTTGGGGGTGGCTGCGCCCCCGCCTTCATCTCAGGCGGGATGCGCAGATTCCGTACCCTCGGAATGCGAATTACGGACGGGGCCTACGCCAAAGAATTTGATTGCTTGCTGAGCTCGTAAATAAATGTTATTGTCTCAGTATTATTCTCCCGAGTCTTTCTGGTAGAAATGAAGCTAAGCGCTAGTTCTGCCAGGAAGACTCAATCGTTCACGTCATGTATTACCTTCTCACTATCCAATCACATCCTAATAGCCAGTATAAAAGGGTGGTACTTACTCATGTCTGAGTTCTCAGATGCTGTCGCTTCAACCACCTCCATCCTCCCCATCCACCACCAGACGGGACCTTCCTTCATCTCCCTACCATTCTACGCCGGGTCCTCCCCACCAGACAGGACCTTCCTTCATCTCCCTACCATTCTACGCTGGGTCCTCCCCTCCATCCTTCCCATCACCTCCAGACGGGCTCTCCCTTCTACCCTGAAGATGCCAGGATGTCCTCTCCTCCTTCCACCCCACCACCACCAGATGGCACCCTTCCTTACTTCGTGGGGGTGGGCTGCGCCCCCGCCTTCATCTCAGGCGGGATGCGCAGATTCCGTACCCTCGGAATGCGAATTACGGACGGGGCCTACGCCAAAGAATTTGATTGCTTGCTGAGCTCGTAAATAAATGTTATTGTCTCAGTATTATTCTCCCGAGTCTTTCTGGTAGAAATGATTTGCTGTTACTCTGCGAATAAAACTGCTTTACTTTTACAGTGTTGTCTTTGTTCTGTGTGCATCCTGTTGACTGTGATAGATTTTTTTTAGAAGACCCATTTGGCTTTTTGATTTTTTTAGCACTTTCATATTTTATCTTAAGGTGTTTTATATTTTAATAATTTAGTTATTATATGGTTTTGACGTGTTTGTTATCTATAAATATATACACATGTGATTCTTGCTCTGTATTGTTCTGTATTATCTGTTTTTGTGGGTTTCACAGTTGTAAAGCACTTTTGTCAACCTGAGCGTTGTTATAAGGTGCTTTATAAATAAATTTTAATTTGATTTGATAGATTTTGTAAAAATGCAAAGACCATTTCTCTGTTCTTCAGAAAGCAAAAACACATATTTGGTTTCAAGTGAACTGTATTTGACAAACTTCAATTTCATAAATGGTTAACATGAAAGTGTCACTGCCCTTCAATAACAATGCATACAAAGGCACAAATGAACATTTATAATATGAGAAATGATCAAGGTAATTATGCAAGATAATAACAGATTTAAAGGAGTCTTCTGTAAAAATGTGCCCAAAACTAAGGAATGACAAGCAACCAATTTACGCCACTGCCAGGTATTTGTCCATGTACACGTGAAAGTATAACTTATCTATCCCACGCTTCATTTTTTCCATCACACTCTCATCCCTCTGTATTCTTTGTATGAAAACATCATCTTGAGCGGAGACGACATAATCGCACCAACTCATACCGGTGACAAGTAGTTGGCCCTGAACTTGCTAATAATAGACATGAGTTGGTTTGAGCTGCAATGAGCCATTGATGACCTTGAGATAAGGTGCATCTACATAATTTGGAATGTTTGGACATTTTATTTCCACAAGGCCAAACTGAGGCTGCTCCAAGGGGTCAAAAACAACCCCATCTGGTGAGGCACCAATCCATGGTTTATCCGGTTGTACCACAAACCCACATTTGTAGTGGTTCACACGTTTTATCTGGCAAGATACCCAGATCGCATCTGCCTCCAACTCCAAACCCCTCTTCATAGGCCCTGTCTGATGAGTACCTCTTAGAATGCATTCAGCAAGTCCCTCTTCAGAGGCCTTGCCCACATGGCAGATCTCTCTAAAACAAGATGCAGTCACCCGTGGTTTCCGTACATTGTACCAATCGGCACACAAACTCTGCTCTCGCGTAGCACATTCAATCTTCTGGGCCAATTCCAGGGTAACCTCGAGACTTTTCATGTGCAGCTGTTGCCTCCTGGAACAGACAAACATGCACTCTGATGGTTCAAGTCTGTAGCAATTGTAGTGGCAAAACTTCTGTTAAACACCATCACTGCGTAAGAGACACTCAGAGTCAAATTAATAAAAAGAGAAATGTTTATTCTTGCAAGAAGGCCCAGTCGCCATCACAGCCGTTACATTCTGTGAAGTGAGTGGCGCAAAACAGGAAGACATGAGACAGCTTTTATACTCTTTTCAAGGTTCCTTCTCACCCGCTGTACTTTTCCCCCACTCAGATAAGGTCCCCACTGCTGTTCAGTTTCTACTTAAGGACACAAACTGGTACTGGAATAAACTAGCCAAATCTGACCATTCCTAAGGTCAAGAGGTCCTGTCCCATATATTCCTGAAACGTCACGCACAAGCACGTACACACATATACTTTTACACATTGCATAGGTTCTCTCTCTTATGATATCTGTTAGGAATAAATGACTATTAAAATTTTCTACAACAATTCCCCACTTTTTATCATTAAAATTACCCATAATCACAATAATAAACAAAAAGACAAATTTTAAGTCATATCACTACTCTTCATCTCTGGTTTTCACATAACTGATCACTCTTCTTAAACATTTGTGAAAAGTTATGGTGGGGCGCTGTGCGTCTAAGCGACTCCCGACACGGCTCTGTGTTTTTCTGTTATTCTGCGTTGTGTTGTGTTACAAAGTGTGTGTTTTTCACGTTTGACAAAATGTCAATAACAACAGTGTTGAATTTAGCGTACATCTGGCTCGCAATCGTGAGTCTATGTCGCGTAAGCGGACTTTTCTTAGGACCAGATACTCCATTCGCCATTAACCCAGGCAGGCTTGCTTACATGCGGAACCATCTGTTGGAGTTGAGCCGGCTTGCCTTTGAGCCATCGCAGGTATCCCTTTCCACAACACAGATTCCTCCGGAGTTAATACGTGGCAGCAAACGGAGGCGAATACGGAGGAAGCGAGGGTCTAGAGGAGGTATTCGCAACAGAATGAAGAGAAGAGGTAGCCGTTTACCGCTACCGGCTATCACCCTGTCAAATGTACGATCGTTACGGAACAAGGCTGACGAGCTGTCCACACTCGTGAGGTCAGACTCAGACTATAGGCAAACAAGTTTGTTCTGTTTTACAGAAACATGGCTTTCTGAGGACGTGGATTTCGATCTGGATGGCTTTAACATCATACGCTTTGACAGGGATGTGCGGAAAACACGAAAGTCGATTGGGGGCGGGCTCTGTATAGCTGTCAACAACAAGTGGGCAACCAACTACACTGTGAGAGAGACTGAGTTTTGCAAGCACTTTGAAATAATGACTGTGTCTTTCAGACCGCACTACTTACCCCGAGAATTTTCTCAGATCACTGTGATTTTAGTATATGTACCAGGACCTGATTTCACACTTGCTGCTGAACATATAACAGACAGTTACAATAGGGCTGTCAACCAATCTGGTGAACAACCAGTATTTTTGCTGGGGGATTTTAACAAATGCGATGTTACCACATATCTACCTAACTTGGAGCAGTATGTTACAATCCCCACTAGAATGCACAACAGACTGGACTTGTGCTATGGCAACATTCCAGATGCGTATGTATCAAAACCTTGTCCTCCTATTGGTCGTTCAGACCACAATGTTATTCTGTTGTTGCCAAAGTACAGGTCACAACTTAAAAGAGGAGCACAACTTAAAAAATTAATTAATGTTTGGAACGAAGAGACTTCAGAAACACTGAGAGGATGTTTTGAGTTGACTGATTGGGGTTTGTTTTTCGAGGATTGCGGGAATGATCTTAATTTACTGACTGATGTTATAACTTCTTACATCTTATACTGTGAGGACGTAGTAACTCCAACTAAACAAATAACAATACATCCAAATAACAAGCAGTGGGTCACCAAGGACATGAAAATCTGTCTGGTTTTAAAAAAGAAGGCTTTTTTAGAAGGTGACACACTCCGGATGAGGGAGCTACAAAAAGAATTTAGAAGAAAGGCTAAGATGGCGAAAATTCACTACAAGGACAAAGTAGAACAAAAATTAACCTCTGGGAATGCGAGGGTGGCATGGCAGGGGTTAAACACCATGATGGGGAAAACATCTAAACCTGCAGTGATCAACTGTCAAGACCCTGCCTCCTTTGCAGAGCAGTTAAACAACTTCTTCAGCAGGTTCGCAACTGTAGCACACCAGCCAGCTGGAACCCCCCCCCCCCCCCAGCCCCAGTCTATCCCACCAGGCTCTCATCATAGATGAGAAATTAGTGGCATCTGTCCTAAGCCGAGTGAACCCACACAAAAACCCTGGGCCTGACAGGCTCAGAGGTAGAGTGCTTAAAGATTGCTCCACCCAGCTAAGTGGGGTTTTCACCAAGCTCTTTCAGAGCCTCCTGGATTCAAGCTGTGTTCCTCACCAGTGGAAAGAATCAACCATCATCCCAATTCCTAAAAAGACACATGCCAAAGACCCCAAGGATTTCAGACCAGTTGCCCTGACATTGCTACTCTGCAAATGTATGGAAAGAGTGGTAGGTAACCACCTCTCCAGCAATGTGACAGGACAACTGGACCCATTCCAGTTCGCTTATAAAGCTAAACGTGGAGTGGAGGATGCAACTCTAACTCTATTGGACACTGTGACCAGACAGCTGGACTCATCACACACCCACACAAGGATTTTATTTATGGACTTTTCCTCTGCTTTTAATACTGTACACATATACACACTTCTGCAACATCTAGTCAAGCTTCAGGTCCACCCAAAACTGATTTTATGGATTAAGAACTTTTTACAGGACAGACCACAACAGGTGCGTGTTAACGGGCTTAATTCTAAGAAACAGATTTTAAACACTGGCCTCCCCCAAGGATGTGTGTTATCTCCTGCTCTTTTTTCTGTTTACACAAACAATATATCCTGTAACAGGGATGGAATGTTTCTGTTTAAGTATGCTGATGATATGGCCTTGGTAGCCCACTTGTCTGATACTGAGGCACTGTCTGATTATCATCAGACAGTTGATAATCTGGTCACAACATTCCAAGACATTTCCCTGGAGCTTAACATCGATAAAACCAAGGAGTTATGCTGTCAGAGCAGGGAAACCAAAAATGCACAGCAAATGTTTCAACCCCTCAGCATCAATGGTCAGCCAGTTGAACAAGTCAGTGTTTTTAAATACCTTGGGACAGAGATGGACACATCCCTGTCTTTTTCACAGCACGCAGACACTGTGTATAAGAAAGCCCAGCAGCGCTTACACCTGCTGAGGAAACTTAGAGATTTTAGTGTGAGCAAGACCATTTTAACTAGGGTCTACCAGTCACTCTTTCAATCCATACTCACTTTCAATATCTCAGCCTGGTATAATAATAATAATAATAATTGCCAGTAAGATAATAGGCTTCCCTCAAACTCCCTTAACAGAACTTCATACCCGGTCAGTATTGAGGAAAGCCACTACAATCACACAGGATCCCACCCACCCCCTTAACCAATCCTTTCAGTTAATGCCATCAGGTCGACGCTACAGAGTCCCACTTGCAAGGAAAAACATATACAAAAAATCTTTCATTCCCACGGCCATTACTATGCTGAACAACCAAGATAGAACACATCACATTTTTGTATTTTGCACGTCTGTACAGCCAATGTGGCTAAATTGTCTTGAGTGTATTCATGTTCTTGTATGTGTTTTTATGGTATCTGAGCCGGTCTTGTCAAAGACAAATTTCTGTCACTTGTGACAGACAATAAAGTTTTCTTATCTTCTTCTAACCACAGTTTTTAACCCTCTGTTCATATCAAAAACATTCAAAGGAAGAAAAAGAAAAAGAAAACATACCCCAACAATTAATTCATTTGACTATAGCTCCCACTACTTGTATCATCATCATCATATTTCTTGTCATTGTCATCATCATTTGGATAAACTGTAATTTTTACCAATTTAACCAAACATCCCTGCTCTGACCAGTCTCTGTAAACAATCGACAATCCTACCACCCCAACCCCCAGATACTAATCAAACAATCCATTAATTTTCCTAAAATACTTTCTAATTAATCAGTGACCAATTTAAATTGTGACAATCAGCGGCTGGAGTGCCCGCATGAGCCACTGGAGGGCACTCTCTTCCTGCTTTATGTTCCACCATGGACTCATTATGTTTAATTATGGTTTCATCAGTCTCACCTGTGCACCCTCAGCTACCCTTTATCTGGACTGTTCTGTTCTGTGCCCATTTTGTGAAGTATTGTTTTACCCAAACTCTGTCTCAGTTTGTTCCTCTTGTTTCTCTGTGTTTGAACTTGATCTTCTGTGTTTGAACTTGGACTCTGATATCGTTTTGTGAACCTTTGCTGCCTGCCTCTGACCATTGCGTGTTTGACTACGATTCTGGATTGCCCTTGACATCTTTTAAGTTTTTGTCTGCTTGTTCTCAGTTTGTCATCTCCATTAATAAATATCTGCAAATGGATCCGACCGTCTCCGCCTCTACGTTACAGAATACTTCACCCCAACAGGATCCAGCAGCCTTGTATGCCTCCCAGTCAGCCAATGCAGATCGGAGCGCTGTACAGCAAGTTCGACTGGATCAACTCACCTCGTCGTTAGAGAGGTTGGCTAAGATGGTTCGCGGTCTTCATTTCTCCACACCGGGACCATCGCGCACTCAACGCGTCTCCACTGTTGTCAGCCCTGAACCGATCCGGGTTCCACGTCAAGCTCGCCCAGTGAAGTACGACACGGATACTGGAGCTGATATCATGCGTCTACGCCAGGAGGGTCGTTCGATTGAGTGGTATGTCGAGGAGTTTGTTGAACTTGCACGCTTCACGAGAATGACCACCGTATGTTTAAAGCTCTTCTTCCGCGGGGGATTATCGGAACCACTCCGGTCTCAGATGCCCGAACCTGATCCGCACGGCTCATTAGAGTGGTATATTGACCTTGCCCTGTTGTGGAGCGGCTCTTCACTTATTGTGGGCATGGAGGAGAAAAAGCTGCGAGAGCCTGCACTCCACGTGAGCCATGCCGAGCCCGCGACTCACGTATGCCCACTCAACCCCGTATTCCGCACTGGTCCTATTGGATTTGCCAATCCGGAGACCGCGGAGGTTTCGCCGCCGAGTCAAGTGATTCAAGCGCCAAGTCAAGTGAGTCAAGTCCGCCCGCCGAGTCAAGTGAGTCAAGTCCGCCCGCCGAGTCAAGTGAGTCAAGCGCCACCGAGTCATGTGAGTCTACCGAGTCTACTGTGTCAAGTGAGTCTTCCGAGTCTACTGTGTCAAGTGAGTCTTCCGAGTCTACTGTGTCAAGTGAGTCTTCCGAGTCTACTGTGTCAAGTGAGTCTACCGAGTCTATGTTGTCTACTGAGTCAAGTACGTCCAGTAGTGAATCAAGCCCAGTGAAGCGCCGTCGCAGAAGGAAGAGAGGGAGGACTCGCTTGGCTCGCCGGGCTCCGGAGGGCGTTCCCGGACTCCCTCGCCCTGCCGGCCCCGCCTCTGCGCCTCGCCCTGCCGGCCCCGCCTCTGCGCCTCGCCCCGCCTCTGCGCCTCACCCCGCCTCTGCGCCTCGCCCCGCCTCTGTGCCTCTGCCCTGCCGGCCCCGCCTCTGCGCCTCGCCCCTTTCCCTCGAAGGCAGGGGAGGTACGTTACCAGCACGTCCTTGATCCCCCACTTTATTCTTCTCGTTGGTGTGTCGGTCTGCTGAGGTTGGTTGGTGTAGTTTAAGGTGAGATGTTTGGACGGCGGTGTTACATTCTCCATCATTGCAACCTTGTTTTTTGGAGTGGAGCATTTCCTAGCTGCTGTCACCTGTGAATGGAGACCCTAAGTATTTTGTTAGTGACCGCTTGTCCAGCCGCTCGTCCTTCTGGTGTGACCTGTGGAATTTTCACCATTTGTTTACTGATGACATACATTATGAGTTCCAAATTTATTCTCAGCATCTGGCCACTTCAACAACCTGAAACTCATTCAACTATTACATTAACATTCAACCCACTTTGCTCATGTCAACAACACAATATTTATACATTTTGGAACATAATCAGTTCTGTTTGCTGCAATCCAATCCTGACATTCTGTGAAAGGAAAATTTTAAGTTATGCTCCGCTCCATTCTCTGTAAATAAAACAAAATGTCGAGGTTATTTTCAGATAGTAAAGTACATAGTTTATTTTGTCTGTTGTATTGCCGTGTCCTTCGCTGCCACATCTGCCCTGGCGTTTCCTGTTGAAACAGTCCTGCAAATACATTTACAGAAAGCAAATTTTGTTTGGGACGGCCTTTTACCCAATTAAACCCAGTGTCCTCCTAACATATATTGTCCCTTAAATAAACCATATTTTGTCCCCCCTTTTGATGCACGACTCAACTCGTGCATCAATTCAACATAATGATGTTTTGATAAACAAAGTTAGCCATCAACACTGTCCTTCAGCTAAATTTCCTCCAGACATCTTTTGCTGTCTCTGAAACAAGATATTACATTCTTCACTTAAAGCCATGATCTCATCTGCTCAACGAAGTATTTTAAGGGCAAAGGCCCTGAGCCTCACAGCGTATCCTGCTTTTCAGGCCTGTTGTTTGGTCTCTTAATTCAGTCATCTACAAACATTTTCAAAGTCTTCAATTGTTTCTATCAAGTCAGGTCGTGCTGTACAGACTTGGTCACTTGGTCAATGTCAGTCAAATAACATTCTCATCATTCTGCCCACAATAATCCTACATTTTTAGGGGCTCTCTTGATAATTTCATGTTTGACTTAGCCAATATGTCACTTTGTTGTTGCCATCAAATCTATAACATTTTCATTTATCTCAGCCCATGCCAGATGGTGATCTACAACTCCACAATTCCAATTTACACAAATACTTAAACTGATCCAGAACGTAATTCAAATCAACATCACAAAAGACAAAAGTAATTAATACCAGACAGAGCTTGATGACCAATCAATTTAAAGCTCGTCCTATGTTCTGTATCATCTTTTCATCGGATCCACTCAGAATTATCGCCTTCTTTAAAATTTGTCAATTTCCTTAACCCATCTGTACTGATGAAACAATATACTCACTATTCAGGCTGAATATTAGTATCCCAAACTAATACATACAAGACCAAGTGCTGTCACCATCACACACACTCATACTAGACACACATATGTTAACTGCTCATTTTCAATGTTCACTTTTCTTTATATTATTGCTAAAGAGATTTAAATTTTAAATAAGATTTTAAACTTCACATTTTCCTGTAGCTTTTACCTAATTTTACATGGTCTCTTAACCAGTTTTAAAGCATGTCTGTTCATTATTCATTAGATTTTTAGACAAAGTCAGCTGGGTTGTTTTGGTTCCTTATCATTATTTTCTTCAGCGTGCTCTAGCAGGCCGATAACAGAAAGATAGACACAGTTACCATGCCTTCCTCCACTCAAGCAGTCTCTCTCACTATAAACAAATAATATTTTCAACAGCCTTCTATGAGTATATTTTAGACAGAATGTAATATTAAATTCATCACTGACCTTTTACCATTAAACTTTGTTATCCAGCATTTTCTCAAATCAAAAGCTGTCTTCATCTTTAGGCACCACCATGTATAACGACCTTCAGAAGTTAATACATATTATTTCACTATCATCACTTCTATACATTTCTTGCCTATAAGGCAACCAACATCATAAAAAGTTTTGCTACTGTCTCCACAACAAATAATGGTAATCCCCTCATGTCTCAGCTGGCTCTTGAAAGCCCATTCCCCTTAGCCCTTTATCTATAATTTTCCTCTCCTCAGGGTGTTGTCCCCCTGGCATAGTTGCAGACACTTGTCACAATGAAAAACAAGCCATACAATTAATGCGGTTTCTTCTGGTGAGTGGTATGGAGGAAACTCACATTCTCTTGGGTCAGACTGCCGTAACTCCTCACAGCGCATCTCACCTCTCAATGCTCTGCTGACCCCGGTGGCCTCCAGTAGTCAGCGCTCAACTCTCATACCTTTCTCACATATAACACCACCATCCGGAGGTGCCCAATGTTCGTGACCCCCTGCGTTGGGCTGTCCCCTGGCCAGGAAGATCATCCGTCATTGAGTAGCCACATACTGGTGACCGCTCTCTCCCATCACACAATCAGTTTTCTTCAACAGAACTCAGCTGTTTTCAGGAGCTTAGGAAAGGCACGTTCAAGAGTCATCAGAGCCATTCTGATTGCCTAATAGTGTTCACACAGGGAGACAGGTTAATAACAACAGTATTTAATCACTTAAATCCATTAACCATCTTAAAATCATCAACCTAGCTGTACATCTGTAGCCGTAGCCTTCGGCCCTGTTTCAATGGTGGAGACTTAAGATAAGACAGAGAAGTTACTGTCCGAAAATAAAATAAAATGTCACTTCTATCGTTTAAGACCTGCATTATTATTTTAAAGACTTATTTAAAGTCATTCAGTTTTACATTTAAAACATTTACAAATACAAATTGCCCTCTTAATGGCAATGGTTTCTTTAACATCTCTGTGTCTGATTTTTCAACTGATTTCAATGAACACTGTGCTTTACTATAAATAGCTTATTATTACTTATGACACAGGGTCAGATAACAGCCTGTTAGCTGACATTGACTGAGAGAGACTCTGAGGCATTCAGGCTTGGTACACTGCTCTCTCATATACAGTCGTGCCCAGAATTAATCATACCCCTGGTAAAAATGATAAAAAATGGCTATAAAAAATAAATCTGCATCGTTTATCCTTTTGATCTTTCATTAAAAAATTGGCAAAATCCTAACCTTTCATTGATGTAAAAGATTTGAAAGTGGGGGGGGGGGGGGGGGGGGGGGGAAATCACATATAAATATTGTTTTTCTCCAAACACGTTGGCCACAATATTCATACCTTTTATTAATCCTTTTTGCAATCTCCTTTGCAAGATAACAGATCTGAGTCTTCTCATATAATGCCTGATGAGTTTGGAGAACACCTGACCTGAGACCAGAGACCATTCCTGCATACAGAGTCTGTCCAGATCCTTCAGATTCCCAGATCCATGTTTGTGCTTCTTCTCTTCAGTTCAGCCCACTCATTTTCTATATGGTTCAGGTCAGAGAACTGGGACGGTCATGGCAGAAGCTTCATTTTGTGCTCCCTAACACATTTTTGTGTTGATTTTGATGTTTGTTTTGGATCGTTGTCCTGATGGAAGATTCAACCACGGCCCATTATAAGATTTCTAGCAGAAGGCGTCAGGTTTTGATTTTTTATCTGTTGATATTTGATAGAATCCACAATGCCATGTATCTGAACAAGAAGTCCAGGACCTCCAGCAGAAAAATAGGCCCACAACATTAAAGATCCAATGGTAAATTAAATTGTACACATGGGATACTTTTTATCCTTGTGTGCACCAAACCAATCTAGTGTGTTTGCTGCCAAAAAGCTCTTTTTTTTAGTTTAATCTGACCATAGAACCCTGTGCCGTTTGAAGTTCCAGTCGTGTCTGACCACTGAATATGCTGGAGTTTGTATTTGGATGAGCGAGGAGCATTTTTCTTAAAACCCTCCCAAACAACATGTGGTGATGTAGGGGTTGTTTGATATTTTTTTTAAATAGGCTTTCTGACCCCAAGACTCAACTAATCTCTGCAATTCTCCATCTGTGATACTTGAAGAGTCTTTGGCTACTCAAACGTTCCTCCTCACCGTCCATTAAGAAAATATAGACACACGTCCTCTTCCTGGCAGAATCGTAACATCTTTAGTTGATTATAACTTCTTAATTATTGCCCTGATGTTCAAAATGGGATTTTTCAATTCTTTAGCTATTTTCTTACATCCACTTTCTATTTTGTGATGCTTAACAATCTTTAGATGCACATCAGAACCATGTTCTGTGGTTTTATTCATTGTAATGGATGATTAAGGGAATTTGGCCTTTGTGCTTCCTCATATTTAAACTCCTGTGACACAAGAAGTCATAGCTGGACAATTTCATGTTCCTAGTCACCCTGGTGTGCTAAAAAGGTAAATATTAATAAGAATCAGTGTTGGGAGTAACGCGTTACAAAAGTAATGCATTACAGTAACATATTACTTTTTGCAGTAACGCAGTAGTGTAAGGCATTGCTAATCAATTTTCAGTAATATTTTACTCGGTACATGTTCAGTAAGGCTTGCGTTACAAGTTACAACAGACTTTTAGTTTTAATTGTAAAAAAAAAAAAAATACACAGCAAGACCGCGAAGACATTAACAAATGAAAAATGCAAGTAGGCTAAATTACCTGTTCGTGGTCAGTCAATAGCCGCGTGTGGTGTCCAAGTCTGTTAATAAAAACTATATGGCAGCGTCTGATATATTTGTATAGCGATTTATTTTTTACAGGAGTGCCGTGCCGGTATGATTTCGGCCTCTGTGCTCGCGCTGGCCAGTGGAGAAGCAGCTAATGGTGAAGATGGCATGAAGAAGACTGTCCATTCGCGAGATGGACGTAGTATGCGCATTAGGCTATTCGTTCTGTGTTTTCTTTCTAAACAGTTAGGCTATGTTTATGTGGTATTTTTCATGTTTTCATCAGGCAATCATGTTTTTGATGCGGTGGTGACGCGTTCATGTAAGGGCGGCGGCGCTGCCGATAAAGCACCTAAAAGCTGTCACAAAGAACCGGCAAAAGCAATGATTATGAATATGTCAAATATAGCAAGGAGACATTTTAATTGTTTATTAATAAAGTCAAGATGAAGTTGACGATGCTGACTTGCGATCTTCGCAGTAGGCTAGTGCACCAGAGAGAAATGCACATTTCATTTCATAAGCAGAGCAGTCTGTTTTTTTTCATTTTGAATTGTTCTGTTTTACACGTAGACATTTCAATATAGATATATTTTTCAGGTCCGTGAATAGGCTACCTTATACGCTGAGTTTCGGTTCATTTGAGTGAATTGTCCTCCGTGTCTTGATTATTTATAATTGTCTATAGCCTATTCTTATTTATAAAATCCAGGCAATTGGTTGATCAAACATTGATTAAAATTAAGATACAATTAATAGAAAACGAAATTCACTTTAAAGAAAGGCTTTGTGTCTTCTGTGTAAGGTCTATGTGAAAGTTTTAAAGCAGTCTTTTAGTGCCGCTTCAGAGCGGTCGCGTCCGTAATGGAGAACTGTCACGTCTGTAACATTGTTTTTCCTCATAAATGCGAACACGAAAAATAAAATAAAATGAATATTTTATGTTCTGTCGAGAGCCAACCCTTCTTCATCCGATTTGCGCAGTGTAGCTAATTCACAAAATTACAACAACAAAAATCGTTGCCTGCTAAAAGTTAAAGATTTTTTTTGTCACGCATGACTGTCTATTTCCCTAATATTAAATATAAAATGCATGTGTAGACTGATATTTTTCTAATGTCTGGACTCCTTTCAGGGAGGAGCCTAAACAGACGTTTCAATATTTTGGTATTAATGCATTTTCTGAGAATTTATTTTTCAAGTTTCAAGTGGTGTAGGTCTACGTATTTTATAATGTTAAGTTAACTTCAAATAATACTAATAGTAATTTAAAGATGTGGTAGCACTGGATCTGGACGTTAGGATAACGCTGGGAGTTGGAAGGAGTGTCGCAATTTAGGCTTCATATCGCATATCGTTACAGCCCTAGTCATTTTAGAATGTTAAGTTCTACTTCTGTATAGTTATTTTGGTGAAAGTAACTCAAAAGTAATACAGGAGTAATGTAACGCATTACAATTCTGAGACAGTAATATTGTAAGGTAATGAATTACTTTTAAATAACAGTAACATGTAATATATAATGTATTCCAGTTTGGAAGTAACTTGCACAACACTGATAAGAATATACTTCATAGATATTTTATTCATAAAAAATACTAGGTGTAGTATGACCCTCGGGATGCCCCGTACCTGGGGCTGTAGAAATGTATCAGTGTGTTGTTATGGTAACGGTTCAGTTCAGTAAATATGCCAGCAGGCTAAAGACATGCCGTTGCCTGTGTGTTCATTTACAAAATACTACATGGTGTCAGAAGTGTTTAATGTTTAAAACCAACTCAGCCTTCGACATGATAGTATAGTCGACAGTATAAGTGACTTTTCAGGGAAATCACCGCTATTTGGAGGTAAATCAACGCGCCAGCTCAAGTAATGTCCAGAGAAGAGAGAGAACGCGCGGGACCACCCTCTGCAGCTTACGCCATTGGAGATGCATTTCGCATTAGCCCTCCAGAGAAGTTTGACTGCAGAGACATCCAAAATTGGCCCAAATGGATTAGACGATTCTAAAGGTATAGAGTAGCGTCGGGTTTAGATAAAAAGGATGAGGCATTCCAGGTGAACACATTGATATATTCCATGGGAGATGAAGCAGAGGGTATCTTACATGCGTCGGCGATACAAGAAGAGGACAAGGTAATCTACGAGAAAGTAAAAGACTGTTTCGATAAACATTTCATTGGAGAACACAACGTCATTTTCGAGAGGGCCAGGTTTAACATGCGAAAAACAAGAGCCGGGGGAAACGGCTGAGTGCTTTGTTACTGCAGTTCACAAATTGGCAGAATATTGCAAGTTCGGGACTCTCAAAGATGAACTGATACGTGATCGCATAGTAGTGGGCATAAGAGACATCAGACTTCCCGAAAAGCTACAGTTAGATTCAAATCTGACTCTGTCTAAAGCTACGAACTTAGTAAGACAAACTGAAACTGTAAAACAGCAGCAAGTGGTGCTGCGCGGCGCGGGAAATCACGCACACAGCGAGCCCAGTGATGACGTGCACGCGCTTTCGCCGGCTCGAAGGAAAGAGTGGAATTCCGAACGAAGAGCAAAACATAATGCTACTGGAACATCAGGGATGTGCCATAAATGTGGGAGAGTGCCATTTCATAGTTGGAAAGATTGCCCGGCCAAGGACGCTGAATGCAGGAAATGTCACAGAAGAGGACACTGCTGCTGTCTGCAAATCCAAGCAGCCTGTGCATGAGATGGCAGATGAGGAGGAGCAACTCTACCAGGACAGCCTTTTCCTAGGTGAGGTGAAGGCAGACTGTGCTGGTTGGTACTCAGACATCAAAATTAATGGGGAAGTTGTTTCTTTTAAATTAGACACAGGAGCAGCAGTGACCGCGATACCCACAAAATTATATAAGTGTAGTAGAGATGGTCCTCTACTTCACACCTCAAAAAGACTGTATGGCCCAAATAACAAGATACTGCCTGTTGTTGGACAGATACAGAGTAGTCTAGAAAGTAAAGATAAAAAGGCCACTCAGTTTGTATTTGTCATTGATAACCTAGCCAGGCCGCTGCTGGGTTTACCAGCTCTTACAAAACTGCACCTCATTGAGCGATTGGATGCCGTCGAAGAACAGGGAGAGAAAGCAGATTCAGGGGAGGTCTTCAAAAAGAGGTTTCCAACGGTGTTCAGTGGATTAGGGAGACTTGAAGGTGATTACCAAATCTGCCTGAATGAGGACGCCATCCCTTATGCTCTGACCACCCCTCGCCGCATACCAATCCCCTTAACTGACAAAGTCAAGGAAGAGCTGGAAAGAATGGAGGAGATGGGGGTCATCTCAAAGATAGAGAAACCCACTGATTGGTGTGCAGGAATAGTAGTGGTCCCAAAACCCAATGGTAAGATAAGAATCTGCGTTGACCTGACCAAACTCAATGAGGGAGTGTGCAGAGAAAGACACATATTACCCTCAGTGGACCACTCATTAGCCCAGCTGAATGGTGCACTGGTGTTTACAAAGCTGGATGCACGTTGTGGGTTTTGGCAGATACCCTTAGCACAGGAGAGCAGGGAGCTCACAACATTTATCACCCCTTTGGCCGATTTTTTTTTAATGTTTAACATTAACATTAATTAATTAACTCAGGGCCAGAACACTTCCAGAGACGCATGTCCCAGCTCTTAGAGGGGCTAAGTGGAGTGATATGCCATGCAGATGATATCCTCATATGTGGAGAGAATAGGGCCCAACACGATGAACGGCTCACAGCTGTTTTGACACGCCTCCAGGAGGCGGGTCTAACACTAAATGAAAAATGCACCTTTGCACAGCCTGAAGTCCTGTTTGTTGGGCACAAGATCAGGGCGGGAGCCATTGAACCGGACCCAGGGAAAATCAGAGCTATCACAGACATGCCCATCCAACAGAATACGGCAGATGTTAGGCGTTTTTTGGGATGGTCACATACATAGCAAAGTTTATCCCTCAGTTTGAAGACACCACCAAACCACTCAGAGATTTGCTGTCAAAGAACAATGAGTGGTCTTGGGGCCACTTGCAACAGACGTCATTTGAAAACCTCAAAAAGGAGCTGGCATCACAGAGAGTGTTGGCTCAGTACAGACCACAAGCCAAAACAAAAGTGTCTGCAGACGCATCATCCTTTGGCCTGGGGGCTGTCCTTATGCAGAGACAGGATAACATGGAGTGGCGCCCAATCGCTTACATCTCTCGAAGCCTTTCTGAAACAGAGCAACGTTATGCCCAGGTTGAAAAGGAGGCATTGGCCGTCACCTGGGCATGTGAAAGGTTGAGTTCATACCTCATAGGCCTACCATTCACGATAGAGACAGACCATAAACCACTACTGGCCTTGTTGGGGACAAAATCGTTGGATGACTTACCTCCCAGAATTCAGCGATTCCGTCTCAGACTGCTGAGGTTCATGTACTAGATAATTTACGTGCCAGGGAAGGCTCTCATCACAGCAGACACACTCTCCAGGGCCCCGGTGAGACGGCCACTGACCGAAGAAGAGGCACAACTGGAAGGGGAAGTGCAGGTC
Source organism: Chrosomus eos (assembly GCA_036326025.1). NCBI lineage: Eukaryota > Metazoa > Chordata > Actinopteri > Cypriniformes > Leuciscidae > Chrosomus > Chrosomus eos. Next base: position 19,124,477 of record CM070842.1, read on the forward strand.
TTTATCAATATGATACGCGAAAACTTACCTGCATCCCAGTCTAAACTTCAACAGATAGCTGAGCACCAACAGCGGGATTATATCTGTAGCCAGCTGATGTCACAGTGCAAGAGAGGGTGGCCACGACAAGAAGAGCTGTCCCAGCAACTGAAACCCTATTGGGTCCACCACAGTGAGCTACACATGAATGGTGACCTTCTGATGAAAGGGCAACGGATTGTTATACCAGAGACATTACAGAAGGAAATGCTGTCCAGACTACACGAGGGACATATGGGGACAACCAAATGCAGGCTGAGGGCCCAGCAGTCAGTGTGGTGGCTGGGACTGGGTGCTCAAATCACAAGAATGGTGGCCCAGTGTGAGGTGTGTGCTAAAAACCAACCACTTCACCCAGAACCGATGATACCCTCAGAGCTGCCAGAGCGGCCCTGGCAGAAAGTAGGAGCGGATATGTTTTATTGGGAAAATGACTCTTACTTATTGTTAGTAGACTACTATTCTAGATACATTGAAGTAATTAAAACCCCAATAACCACATCAGCAGGAGTTATCAGTGGCTTTAAATCCATTTTTGGTAGACATGGGGTTCCTGAGGTACTAATAACTGATAATGGCCCTCAGTTTTCTTCAGGCACTTTCTCCTCATTTGCCATGGATTATGATTTCAGACATGTGACCAGCAGCCCATACTTTGCACAGAGCAATGGAGAGGCAGAAAGGGCTGTGAAGACGGTTAAGGGCCTATTGAAGAAAAATGCTGACCCATACAGGGCTCTGTTGGCCTACAGAGTCACACCGCTGCATCACGGACCATCGCCAGCAGAACTCCTGATGGGCAGGAGACTGCGCTCACCATTGCCAGTCTCACCTGTTCAACTCAAACCTAAATGGCCAAACAGGAAGGCCTTTGCAGACAAGGACAATCAACTGAAACACACACAGACAGTTGACTTTAATCACAGACACAAAGTTACTGTGAGACCAGAGCTAAAAGCAGGTCAGCGAGTCTGGATCACAAATACAAAAGAATCGGCCACAGTGATTAAAAAAGCAGACACTCCCCGCTCATATGTAGTGAAAACAGACACAGAAGAGGTGAGGAGAAACAAAGCACACCTCAGACCCCTTCCAGAGATACAAGCCCCACCACCAGTCGTGGAGGACACGGAACAGGCAGCAGGGCCAGAAGAAGGGGAAGGGGAGGGGGGGAGGATACAGAGGGCCCACCCAAGGAGAGAGGTGAAAGCCCCAGAGTGGCTTAAAGATTTTGTAACATAGTATTCAGCACCTGAAATTAAGCATAAGAGACATGCTATGTTTACGTTTAATCTGTCAGATATCTTTGGTTCATACGTTTAATCTGTCTGATATCTTTGGTTCAGGTGAAATATTTCCAACAGACTAGGTGACCTACAGTTAAGGCAGTTCTGCCAGTGTGAACATTTATTTAGGGTTTTATCACTATTTTGGGGTTGTATGACCCTCGGGATGCCCCGTACCTGGGGCTGTAGAAATGTATCAGTGTGTTGTTATGGTAACGGTTCAGTTCAGTAAATATGCCAGCAGGCTAAAGACATGCCGTTGTCTGTGTGTTCATTTACAAAATACTACACTAGGGGTATGAATAATTGTGGCCAACGTGTTTTGGAGAAAAATATTTATTTTATAATGTGATTTCCCCCCCACTTTCAATTCGTTTACTTCAATGAAAGGTTCGAATTTTACCAATTTTTTTAATGAAAGATCAAAAGGATAAACGATGCAGATTTATTTTTTGCAGCCATTTTTGATCATATTTACCAGGGGTATGATTAATTCTGGGCACGACTGTACTTCTAACATCAAATTTTTATCTACCATATTTTAACCCTATCCCAGCTTAAGGCATCTTTGCCAGAAATTACATGTGTTTTCAAATAAACAATTTTTATAGCTGTCTTTATTTAGACATTACAAATTTCCACTCAGATTGAGTCTCTGTCGTACTGGCCGTTTACAGCCACAGCAGACATCAGATTCAGATAAGCGAGCTGTTTCATTACAGCCAATAACAAACTTATCTTTTGAAAGCAAAACATCAGCTTCTAGTTCTCTCATGGTCAACACTTTTCAAGCTGTTTGTTTAATCAGATGCCTTTTACATTTTACATTTAGGAACTGTTAATTCAGTAGACTACTGCTTCTGCTTATTTGATCTTAAATAATTATTCTAGTTCTCAATAACGTTTCACATTTCTTCTCAATTTTAGTTGTCAAGTTCCCTTATCGAAAAGGGAACTTCGAGATGCGTCGAAAACGCTACGGGAACGCCTTCTGCGTGATTGCGTCTGAAGCATCTATGCCAACTAGTCCAATGGAAAAAGGGAATGAGCATCACGGGCGGGTGACGTCATGACCAGGAAATGATAAAAGCACTTCCGCTGCGAAACGCCAGTTAGCTTCTGTTGCCTCAGCAAGTGATCTGTGTCAAAACTGTCTCTGTCTATTTATTGTTGTCTGTTGCAATATTGTTGGAAACGTTATGGCGAAACAAATGTACAAACAGTGTGTTCTTCCCTGCCCGCGTTTATTTAAACGGGTGGGGACACACACAAGATTTGTGTAATTTGTTTGGGAGTAAGAGCATTGTGAAAGTGAAACTACCAGATTAGCATGCTCTGCTCTCGCCTGTCACTCTGAACGATAGTGGCAGGCTCGCGATCCTCAGAGATCAGGACCCGCGTTTGCCGAGGCAGCGCGGAGAATGCATTCTTTTGGAGGGGTGGAGACAGGTCCGAGGGCCTTTTCTCTGTCCTTACCCGGAAGATCCAGCGCTATCTCCCCGGTGTCGGAAGCACGCTCTGCGGTTTCTTCCGCCCGGGGAGAGAGAGCCCTTTTTTCCTTCATTACTCTTCCTCCGAGGAGGTTAAATGTTTGAGTATAGTAAGTGAAAGCACACACGATTGAATTAGATTCGCCATCTATTTCTCCAGTATATGATGAGCTGGTGGAGGTTTTGTCCCGTGCTGTTAGTAAATTAAATATTTAATGGCCAGCTGAGAAAAAAGGACGCTCGTCCTAAAACCAAACTAGACGAGCGTTTCCTTATATTTATCACATTATCTCCACCACGAGGCTTCCCTTTTTTCCCTGATTTACACACTGAATATCTATATTGTGGAATAAACCGTATTCATTACTACCTTTCAGCCCTCATGTTAATGTTTGTTCAAAGTTAGAGGGTTGAAAGATTACGGTTATGATATGATGCCCCAGGCTGAAAAAAAGAAAAAAAAAAGAAAAATGCTATTTTTTCACCTGGTCCAGCATCGTCATTTAAAGCCTCTGCTTTGCTCAAACCTAATACTAAAAAATCTTGCGTTTGCCGAGGCAGCGCGTAGGTTCAATGTTGCCTTGCATTTGCAATACAGAATCTAGCTTGGATCTCGCGTTTGCCGAGGCAGCGCTTAGATTTCGAGTGTACTTTGCAATAAGATTCTGTGGCTGGGATCTCGCGTCTGCCGAGGCAGCGCGTAGGTTTAAGCAAAACTACTTTGGTTTTATGGGTAAAGCTTATACGGCAGCAGGTCAGCTGGAGAATGTTTATAGAAAACTATAGTATAATGCTCCAGGCGTATCAGGCCGATCTGCTGGGGATCTGGATATAGCGAAAATTGAGCCTTCGGGTCTCTTTCGGCGACGCATTCCATGCGGTCGTTATTAGGTGATGCAAGATATATATATATATATATAAAAAAATATATATAATAAAGGTTTCTCCCTCGCCGTGTCCAGCCCCCCTGGGGCTGCTGGGCGTGAGCAGCCCCAGCCGTCGAGTTCATCATATTATGTGCACAGAAAGAGAGTGCTGCGTCTCGTGTTCCTCCACGTAGATACTGGAGACAGACGCAACCCTCTCAACCGAAGTCGTCTGAGCCTAAGCCAGATCTGAGGACCGTTCTTCAGGCGAAGAATACTTCGGTTAAAAAAAACAAAAAAAAAGATCTTAATGTTAAGGCGTCAGGCCTGTGAGGACAGCCCCGACCGAAGTGGAGTGGTGTACACCTCATTACACGGTGCCCGTTCCATTTCGGGGTCCTCACGAGACCCTCCTGCCAACCCTGCCACCTCCGGTGCTTCAGGGGGCAGCGGTCTCCAGCGAGTCGCTGATGCTATGCTGCGGCACAGCATCGGTTTTCGCGCCCTCTGAGGGGGGCTTTAGAGCAGTCAGGTCAGGTAGTTCCTGCCATTATGTTTCAGGCTCCAGATTTGGCTCTCTCAGTAACACCAGAGACCAGCCTCGAGAGGCTGGTTCCCTTAGTAAATTTTCTGGCAGCGTGAAAGCTTCTGCCGAATATTTCTCGTTGGGTCCTGTAGATTGTAGAGGAGGTTACAGAGTCCAGTTTGGTTCTCGTCCTCCTTGTTACAATGGGGTGTTGCCCACAGTGGTGCATCCCGAGCAGGCTCTGGTAATGGAACAAGAGGTAAAGGCCCTGTTAGCAAAGGAAGCTATAGAACAGGTGTACTCATCCGACCGAGAGTCGGGTTTCTACAGCCGTTATTTCATTGTTCCAAAGAAGGATGGAGGGTCGCGTCCCTTTTTAGATCTTCATCTGTTAATTCAGTCAGTTCAGAAACTAAAGTTCATGATAGCTGACGCTCAAACAGATCGTGACTCAAACCAGATCCGAGGACTAGTTTGTCACGATGGATCTGAAGGACGCTTACTTCCATATCTCCATCCTCCCTCAGCATAGGAAGTTCCTAGGGTTTTCTTTCGGGGGCAAAGAATACCAATATCGGGTTCTTCCTTTCGGTCTAGCTTTATCACCCCGCACGTTCACGAAATGCGTGGATACAGCTCTAGCCCCCTTGGGCTTCAGGGCGTACGTATTCTGAACTACATCGACGACTGGCTGATTCTGCGGAATCGGAGCAGTTGGCGGTTCGGCACCGAGGTGTCGTTCTCGCTCTTATGCAGATGTTGGGGTTGATGCTCAATACCAAGAAGTGTGTGCTTTCTCCAGTATTGAGAACCACTTTCCTTGGTGTGGTATGGGATTCAGTGACGATGCGGGCCACTCTGTCGCCCGTTCGTTTAGATGCTATCCTATCAGCCACAAAAGAGCTGAGGCTAGGCCAGTCACGCACTGTAAAACAGTTTGAGAGACTGTTGGGTCTACTGGCAGCAGGGTCCAACGGAATTCCTTTTGGCATGCTGTACATGAGACCTTTACAGTGCTGGCTCAGGACCAGAGGGTTCTCCCCGAGGGGAAACCCACTTCGCATATCAAGGTCACGCGGCGATGCTTTCGGGCCTTAGTTATATGTAGTAAACACTGGTTCTTAACCCTGGGTCCGGTGTTGGGAGCTCTTTGCCATCGAGCTATTATCTCGACAGATGCTTCCCTGGGGAGCGGTGATGGAAGGCCGCTCGGTTCAGGGTCTGTGGAAAAGCCATCATCTTTCGTGGCACATAAAATGCCTGGAGATGATGACCGTCTTCAATGCGTTGAGACATTTCCTTCCAGACCTAAGGGGCCATCATGTGCTCGTTCGAACAGACAACACATCAGTGGTCTCTTATCTGAACCGTCAGGGGGGTCTGCGGTCGCGTCCGCTTTGCAAAAAACTGGCGCACCACGTCCTCCTGTGGTCTCTGGGGAAGGTACTCTCTCTGAGGGCAGTGTATATTCCTGGAGACCAGAATATAGGAGCAGACATCCTGTCGAGGCAGGAGCTGAGGCCAGGGGACTGGAGACTCCACCCCGAGGCGGTGGAGAAAATCCGGGAGGTTCATGGCCAAGCAGAAGTGGATCTGTTTGTGTCTCAGAATACGACGCACTGTCCTCTTTTGGTTTCACTTACTCACCCAGCCCCTCTGGGGCTGGTTGCTATGGTGCAGACGTGGCCGAGGCTACGTCTGTACGCCTTTCCCCCTGTTGCTCTGCTCCTAGGAGTTCTGGAGCGAGTTCGTCGGTATGGAATAAGCCTACTGCTAGTAGCACCACGCTGGCCAAGTCGGATCTGGTTTTCGGACCTGATCCATCTTCTAGACGGTCCTCCGTTGGAGATCCCGATCAGGAGAGATGCGGGTTGGCCTCTGAGGGGGCCCAACTCATTTAGAGTGGTCTCTCAACTGAGGTTGTTGAGACCGTTCTAGCTCCAGAGCTCCCGCTACGAGGAAACTATATTCACTATTTCGAGAGTTTTTTTCACGTCTTGGTGTTACCAGCGTTAGTGGAATCCGGTTAACTGTTCAGTAAACACAGTACTTGAGTTTCTGCAAGAACGCTTTGTGTCAGGTCTATTCCTTCCACACTTAAGGTATACGTGGCGGCCTTTGTAAAAAAAAGAGCTTTCCACGCCCTGGTGGATGGTACGTTTGGGTCGAGACCCCCTGATCACTCGTTTCCTTCGTGGCACCTTGAGGCTGAGGCCTGCAACTTGCACTAGGGTTCCGGCTTGGGACCTTACAATAGTTTAGGCCTATGTGGGGCTCTCTTTGAGCCGTTAGATTTGGTCTCAGAGAATTCCTTTCATTTAAGACTATTTCTGCTAACTATTCGTCCCTATAGAGTCAGACCTTCAGGCCCTTTCGGTCCCCAACTGCTTGAGTGCACCGGGGATGGCCAAGGCATAAAGTTGCCTACCATTATTCCGAGGCTTATTGTACTGCAGGTTTCTGTCCTCTCCCTATTTTTCGGACCAGGAAAAAGCTGACCTCTTGTGCCCAGTGTACCACTGGACACTTATGTGTTCGGACATCCTCAACGAGAAAGTCCGACATATTACTGATTTACTTAATGGATCACCTAAGAAAGGTCTTCCTGCTTCTAAACAGACGGTCAGTAAGTGGATAGTTGAGGCTATTTCACTTGCATGCGAGTACTCGGACCAGCCTTGTCCTTTGGTGGTCCGAGCTCACTCGACTAGGAGTATGGCGGCTTCTAAAGCCTTACTGTATGGAGTTTCTCTTCAAGATGTCTGTGATGCGGCGGGCTTCCTTTCCGCTCACATTCGTCAGATTTACAGTTTAGACCTGGATGCTATGGCCCCAGGTTCTCAGGTGCTTAGTGCTTAGCTGAACAGACTGACACTCAGGTACTTGAATTATGGCGCATTGGGTATTCTCGTTCCCGTAGCGTTTTCGACGCATCTCGAAGTTCCCTTTTCGATAAGGGAAAGTCTCAGGTTACTATTGTAACCATAGTTCCCTGAGAACAGGGAACGAGACGATGCGTCCCTCTGCCATACTTCTGGCGTCCCTGCGATCGGCTTGCTTCGGCAATTTCTAAGCTAACTGGCGTTTCGCAGCGGAAGTGCTTTTATCATTTCCTGGTCATGACGTCACCCGCCCGTGACGCTCATTCCCTTTTTCCATTGGACTAGTTGGCATAGATGCTTCAGACGCAATCACGCAGAAGGCGTTCCCGTAGCGTTTTCGACGCATCGTCTCGTTCCCTGTTCTCAGGGAACTATGGTTACAATAGTAACCTGAGACGTTCTCAATTACCATAGCTTAATATCTGACTTCAGAGTTTTTTCCTAGGAGTTTATCAATCTCCAATTAGGATTCACACTAACTTTGACAAGGCTACTCTGCATCTTTTGCAGTTATTATAAATCATCAGTGAGATTTGTCTCTCTATATAACCTAAACCCTTTTTCAAAATGTTCAATTAAAACACAATCATCCTTTTAGTTATATTTTTCCTTCCTGCAACTCACATTTGTTGTCATTATCCATAATTTTACATCAAACCGTATTCATCAATTCACTAAAAATTACTACTATAGATATTGTCAAGGATTCACTTTAAGACTTCAATCTTTTGACCTTGTTTTTTATCTCTTATTCTTTCTCAGACGAAAATGTTAATATCATCATTTAAACATTGATCTACTTTCAAACCCACATTATTACCAGAAATGTGTCACTATCACATTTTCAACACCTTCTCAGTAAGCATTTACATGTTAAACGGTCCTGCTGACCACAATTAAAACACTCTCTGTCATCTGGTGAATTTGTTTCAGCCTCAACTACAGCATCACACCCTTGAAGCAGTGTGTTCCATTCAGGAATGCAAACAGAGCCACTGATAAGCAGTTCTCTGTATTCTTTTACAGTCCACCAGTGGCAGATACAACAATAGCCGAATCATCATAATCTTCATCATTATTATTGGCATAACATTAATTTTCATAAGCTGCAATGCTCATTATACATTATTGATTTCCAGAATCTTTGGACATAGCTTTCTTTACATTTTACTAATTTGGTATTATCATCAACAACACTGATTACAGAACAAGTGCATATCTAACATCCAAAAAGCCGGGCTGAATAAGCAAACACTGCTGCTGTACCCCCAGCATAGCTGGACCCTCAGCCACTCCTCAGATATTAAATACAGACATTGTCTACAATCATAAACACCAGGATATGCATTTGTTTTTTATAAAACCATAATTTCCAATTCCTTTCATAATAAACGAAGATGGATGGTAAATCCATTCCTTTCACTACCCCATTATAGACCCTTTAGGTTCAAAACACAATGATTGTCAAACTAAAACTAAACATAATTTCAATCTTTATTTTACCATTAAAAATATAGAATTGTTCCCCATTCTTCTTAAAACATTCTTCATGTCATGTTAATCCCTGTCAATCATACAATGCCTTATTTTATTCTAAAACTGAATTTTCATACCAATTAAACAGTTAATTTGACTTCCATAAATTCTGTCAGACATTTTATTTTCATCACATATAGTTTTCTACTATATTTCATCTCAATCTTCCCCTACATGCCATTTTCTTCTGTATCCTCTCCTTTCTTTTCTCAAACATGCCAGTTCCTTCATTATCTAACAAGTACATGATTGTTTGCACAATCCCCACATAAACATATCTCACACACCAACCTTCTTGTTTTTTTTTTTTTTTTTTCCCTCTTCCCTCTTCCACCAAATCTCTCACTTACTATCACTCTATCACTCTATTTCACACAGACAGCCTTATTGCTGCTTGCTACTTCAATCCATATCATATAACTTTAAGTTCTATAGACATCTAATGTCATGCATCCATTTGCTGGATGAAGAAGTAAAAACTTTATTTCTCCTGGCAGTTCGACATTTTATCTTCAAGCCAACAATCCATTATCTGTTCACATTTTTACACACATGTTGAACCCCAGCCACAACAACCTTTTGTCCCTCTGCCCTGTTCAACTGATTCTCGCACACTCTTAGTCTAGTTGTGTTCAGTGCTCCCTCCCTGGGGAAATCATGGTATTTTATCAGTAGTTTTTACAGATTTTACAGATTTTTTTTACAGATTTTATCAGTTTTTTTTTTCAATGTCTAACATATATTTTCCCCCATACTTTCCCTAATGTTATAGAAAACCGGTGTATCAAATTTGGCATGCTTACCCTGAGATTTTCCCATAGTGGCTGTTTCTGTTATTCTGTGGCTTTTCCGTTCGACGCTGCGTCTAATAATTTGATGGACGTCTCCACCAGATCTGATCACTTAACCCAAGACCAGAAAGGGCGCACCCAGTGCTCTTTGCAGATCGATTAACTCTCAGTAGACTGCTACGTGAAGATCCCTCGTCCACAAAACCGTCCCTGACTGGTTTCGTAGAACGCCTCCTCACGCAGTTAGCCCTACTGCATTAACTACGACCCGTTCGTAAGTCTCAATTGACCCCCAATAAACTGCTGCACAAAGATTCCTCGTCCACAAAACCATCCCTGACTGGTTTTGTAGAACGCCTCTTCGCACAGTTAGCCCTATTGCATCAGTTTTCTTGACTTACACCACAGAAACGAACAGACACAGCCGCTATGGCTTTACTCACAAATTGAAAAATATTTTAGCCCAAAAGAAAATATTTTAGCCGTCTCTTACCAGAGATGTCTTGAGTTGCCACGGGTTCGTTTTCATCTGATTCCAGTGGAGCTTCTCCTGGCCCTGATAGCGGTCGGCCCCTCTCTCTGAAACTTACGAGGTAGAGCTGGAACTGCTCAGTCCAGGTGGCCAAACACCGTCCGCTCTCAGGTCCAGAAGAAACTTCCAAGGAATCCCACCTCTCTGACACCAAATTGTAGTGGCAAAACTTCTGTTAAACACCATCACTGCGTAAGAGACACTCAGAGTCAAATTAATAAAAAGAGAAATGTTTATTCTTGCAAGAAGGCCCAGTCGCCATCACAGCCGTTACATTCTGTGAAGTGAGTGGCGCAAAACAGGAAAGACATGAGACAGCTTTTATACTCTTTTCAAGGTTCCTTCTCACCCGCTGTACTTTCCCCCACTCAGATAAGGTCCCCACTGCTGTTCAGTTTCTACTTAAGGACACAAACTGGTACTGGAATAAACTAGCCAAATCTGACCATTCCTAAGGTCAAGAGGTCCTATCCCATATATTCCTGAAACGTCACGCACAAGCACGTACACACATATACTTTTACACATTGCATAGGTTCTCTCTCTTATGATATCTGTTAGGAATAAATGACTATTAAAATTTTCTACAACACCTTGCAGTGGCAATGATGGAGGTGGTGGAGCATCATGGAGAGTCTTTGCTTTCTCTTTGGCAGGTTGCTGATAAGAAAGGGGACTTCCATGTTGCACCTTGCCGAACAGTGAGTCCAAAGTGGGATATCCTCACTTATTCCCATGCTGCAGATCATAGGGCGGTCAGCATCAGCAAAATCTTTGAACACCTCAGACACCCAAAGAACTGAGAGGTACAGTTTTACTCCTGTATGTTAGAAAAACACACACACACACACACACACACACACACACACACACACACACACACACACACACACACACACACACACACACACACACACACACACACACACACACACACACACACACACACACACACACACACCACACACACACACGCTAAAAATCTGCAACAGAGTAATACATTTTGCTTGAGGGGAAGAGCATTCTGAAAATAGAATACAATCACCAGGACAGTGACAGGTAATCAGAATTAATAATAAAATTGAATTTCATGATTTAAGGTGTGCCTGCTTTGGCCAACTTGAAAGACACCTGCAGAAGGATTTGACACATTTTTTTTAAATTTTTTTTTAAATTATTTTTATCAGAACAAGGTACATTGAAAGTATACAGTGACACAAACACTATTAAATGCCTTGCGTTTTCAAAATTTTCACCCACAGATTCCCATCCCAACACAACTTTCCCAAAAAAAATAATAATAAATAAATAAAAAAAATAAAAAAATAAAAAATAATAATAAATAAGTAAATAAATAAATATATAACAAATAAATAACTAAAGGAGGAGGGGGGGGGGGGGTGTTTAATAATCAAATTACATTAAAGAGGAAGGAGTATATTCTTGTCAAAATAGTTTATTAAAGGGTCCCATGTTTTGTAAAATGTTCTGGTTGATCCCCTGAGAAAATATTTAATTTTTTCAGTTTTTAGAAACATCATTAGATCACTTAGCCATGCTGACATAGTAGGTTGATTTCCACTCTAGGAGAATTCTTCTTCTAGCTATTAATGTGGCAAAAGCCAGGGCATTCTCTTTATTTTTAGCTATTTGGAAGTCATTGCCTCTGACTCCAAACAAAGCCATTATTGGGTTAGGGTGAATTTTTAATTTAAAAGCTGAGTTTAAAATCTCAAAGACTGAAAACCAAAATTGTCTCAGTTTAGGACATGACCAAAACATATGGGTTAGATCTCCCTTTGATGCCTTGCAGCGGTCACACGTTTCATCTATATTTGGGTACAGTTTAGCCAACTTTGTTTTACTATAATGAATCCGGTAGAGAACTTTCATTTGAATCAGATTGAGTCTTGCACAAGATGAAGTCCCATTTACTCGATCAACAGCTCTAACCCAGGTGTCTTCTGATATGTCGATTCCTAACTCTCCTATCCATTCTGTTTTGATCTTTTCTATTGATACATTTTGGAACGACATGATCAGGTTGTATATTTTTGAAATGAATCCCTTAAGGTGTGAAGGGACCCTAAGAACTAAATCTAAACGCGACTCAGAGGGCAATTGTGGAAACACAGAGCAGTGGGCTTGGATAAAGTGACGAACCTGAAGAAATCGAAAAAAATCGGAGTTTTGAAGACTACATTTTTTAACAAGATCATTGTAACTAGCAAAATTATTATCAATAAAAAAGTCACTACATTTAACTAGGCCTAGGTGCTGCCATTGCTTGAAAGTAGAATGTCTAAGTAGTGCTTGTCTAAACTGGTTATATATTTTGAGAGTCGAAATTACAACTGGACTTGAGGAGAATTGCGATGGTGAGAATGGTAACTTCATTGTAATCAGCACAGCAAGTGATGTTGACTCGCATGATTTAGCTTCTGCTGCACACCAGTCTTTATGTGGAGACTGGAACCAATAAACGACTTTTTGTAAATTTGCTGCCCAATAATAATTTAACAAATTCGGGAGAGCCAATCCTCCATTCTTTTTGGTCTCTCAAGGAGCTCTCTACGTATTCTTGGATTTTTGCCACCCCAAATAAAGGAAGACAGCAACCTATTGGTTGACTGAAAAAAGGACTTTGTGAGAAAAATTGGAAGACTCTGAAACAAATACAATAATCTGGGTAGCACATAGCCTGGGTTTCCCATACTGCCTTACCGCAGCGCGATTCAATTCACGCTGAAAGGCAGTCTGGATACCATGGCCAGATTTTTCGCCTCATTTAGGGAACCAATCACAGAACGGGATCACAGAACGGGAGGGAACAGCAAGACGATGACGACATATGTTGGCTATGAGCATTTGATAGACATTCTTAGCACCCAATAAACAGCGCCGGGCATTCGTAAACCAAACATGTGGTTCCCAGACCCAAGTCTCAACGAGAATTGGGTCTGGCGTTAGCCAGGCTAGGTAGCACATTCATTTTAACACAATTGGTTTTACCAGCTAGAGACAAATATATAACACTCCATCGTTGGAAGTCAGATTCAAGTTTTTTAAGTATGGGACTGTAATTTGCTTTAAACAGATCAGTGTATGAACGAGTAATATTAATTCCTAATTATTATTAATTATTAGTATTTAAATCCTGATTTTGATATGCAAAAGGGCAAGTCTGTATCCATAATCTGATCCGCCATATGGTTTATAGGGAAGCATATACTTTTAGAAAAGTTTAGTTTATAACCTGAAAAGACCCATAGTCTTTAAATATTTTCACAATCTGAGGGGCACATGACAGCGGGTTAGTTATATATAACAATAGATCGTCAGCATATAGAGAAACTTTATACTCGACGTTCATTCTTTTAATACCCCTAATAGACTGTGAGGTTTTGAGTACTGATGATAGTGGCTCTATAGCCAAAACAAATAGTAAAGGGCTAAGGGGACAACCTTGCCGTGTACGTCTAGACAGAGAGAAATATTGTGAGCATATTTTATTTGTGACTACAGATGCCCTTGGTTGATGATAAAGCAGGCGAATCCAAGAAGTGAATTTTGAACCGAATCCAAATTTGTCTAACACTGCAAATAGATAGTTCCATTCAACTCTATCAAATGCTTTCTCTGCGTCCAGAGAAATAATCACTTCAGGACTTTCCTCTGACGCAGAGGAATGCACAACATTAAGAAGTTTTCGAATATTAATGAAAGAGTGACGCCCCTTAATGAAGCCCGTCTGTTCTTGTGAAATAACGTCTGGAATTATATGCTCTATTCTAGAGGCCAATACTTTAGATAAAATTTTAACATCCACATTTAATAAGGAAATCGGTCTATAGGAACTACAATCCAGGGGGTCTTTATCTGGTTTCAGGAGCACTGTGATATGGGCCTGTGTAAGACTTGATGGCAATGTTGACTGTTCGAGAGAATTATTGAACATACTGAGAAGTAAAGAAGAAAGTTTTGAAGAGAATTTTTTATAAAACTCGACGGGAAATCCGTCTGGTCCCAGGGCTTTACCGCTCTGCGTGGCTTTGATTGAGTCCTCTATCTCTTGAAGTTGTAAAGGTTTATCCAGATTACTCTTTTGATCTTGTTTAACTGAAGGTAAGTTTACATTAGCCAGGAATGTTGACATAAGAGTGTCGTCCTGTGGAAATTCGGAAGTATACAAATCTGAATAGAATTTTTGAAAAGTATAATTAATTTCTTGAGGATCCAATGTAATTTCTTGGCAAGTTTTCCTAATCTTGGGAATAAGTTGGGATGATGATTTAATTTTTAACTGTTGGGCGAGAAGACGACCTGCCTTTTCTCCATGTTCATAAAACCTAGCACGGGAAAAAAACAAATCACGCTCTGTTTTTTCTGCCGATAATAAATCATATCGTGTCTTAAGGCTCAGTTTTTCTCTATGTAGTTCTGGTGTTGGAGCCATAGAATATTGGTGATCAATTTTCTGTATAGATTCAATAAGTTTCTCCTGTGTTTGTTTCTTTACTTTATTACGTGAGGCAGAGTACGATATTATTTCTCCCCTTATTACAACCTTGAATGTCTCCCATAATAATGATGGTGATACAGAGACTGTTTTATTAACTAGTAGAAAGTTGTCAATCGCGCTAGATATGAATTCGCAAAAGGTTGCATCTGAAATTAAAGTTGTGTTCAGTCTCCACACAGGCTGCGATGGGTAATTATAAGAAAAACAAATATCAAGAATGACGGGGGTATGGTCTGATTCAACAATAGCAGAGTATTCTACCTTTTTTATTGAGGGAATAAGTCTTTTATCAGTAAAAAAATAATCTATCCTTGAATAAGTCTGGTGGACATGTGAAAAGCAAGAGAATTCTTTTTTATCAGGAAATAAAAACCTCCATGGATCCACACAACCAATTTGTGTCATATAACCCGCAAGAATCTGAGACATCTTTAAAAGGGGTACTGTTTTAGGGTTGGAACGATCCATAGTTGTATCCATCACACAATTCATATCTCCACCAAATATAAGATGGTAAGTGTTTAAATCCGGTAACAAGGAAAATATTTTTTTAAATAGAGTTAACGTCATCCCAATTGGGTGCATAAACACTGACCAAGACTACTGGAATATTGAAGAGATGACCAGATACAATAATGTACCGTCCTTGGGGATCTGAAATCGTTCCAGATGCAGTAAACTGTATTCTTTTGTGAATAATGATTGCTGCTCCCCTAGCCCTATGGTTAAAATTGGAGTGGTAGACCTGGCCGACCCAAGTTTTCCTCAGTCGGTTATGATCTTCAGTACGTAGGTGCGTTTCCTGTAGAAAGGCTATTTCTGTATTTAATCTCTTTAAATGCGTAAATATGCGAGTTCTTTTCACTGGTCCGTTTAAACCTCTAACATTCCAACTAACAAAGCGCACAGCTGACCCTCCAGTACTTGTCACCTTATCACCAGTAATTACCATTATTTATCAATAGTTGTCTGTGTGCCCAAATATCATATACCCCTGTAAAGATGTATATTCTGTCTGTGGTTGACGTCCCATGGAAAATGCAGGAAAGAGAAAAAAACAAACAAAAAAAAAAACACCCCAAATAGTACATTTTGACAAACCCCAACAACCAAACTATAATACATTCTAGATCTGTCTGTTGAACAAAGACAAACCGCAGCTCACAACTATCCCTCAACTCCCGATGATCCAAGTCCATATCCTTTGCCGTTATTTCCCAGAGCTCCCGACATAATGTAGCTATCCAGAACAACGTAATCATAAAATTTAAAATCAAGCCTACCAATAAGTGTATAAGCGGACGACAGGCACCATTCCGAGACAAAGTGCCGCATAAATTAACAAAAAATGTGAATGTGAGAAAGAAAGAAAATAAATAAATAAATAAAAATAAAAAATATATACATATACACACACACATATACATACATACATACATATTATATATACACATAATACACATATATACATAACATAACATACATACATATACATACATACACATACATACATACATACATACATACATACATACATACATACATACAACATACATACATACAAAAATTAAATAAATATATATATAAATATATATATATATATATATATATATATATATATATATATAATATAATATATATATATATATTATACATAAATAACACACATACATACATATATAATATTAAAAATAAAATAAACTACATTACGAGCCAATCAACGGTAAATATGTTCATCATCATCACTACTACTGAATAACCTATTAATAAGCACATCTAAATAAAGTGCATTATGTAATAGACCAAAAACAGACCCATCACTTAAGGCGTTTTAAACTTGACATCAAATGTAGGATCTATGACTAGGCCTACTAAACGAATCGTGAAAATAGGCCTTGCAATTGTCCACTCAGTCGAGAACATAAACCATTTACCACCCTAAAACAAAAAGTGCACTTAAAAAGATTGTGCTGAGATGTAACGTTAAGTTTTCCAGTCATTGTAGTGTTTTAGGCCTACCTAGTCACCATGTCTCTTCTGCAGTTCGCAATATTGCTGCCATTATATCAAGGTTTATTCACGTCTGGCGATCCGCTGATCGTAGAACTGCTGAGCTTCATCAGGTGTATTGAAAAGCAGTGTTTCGTCCTCAAAACGAACTCGTAGTCGTGCTGGATGGAGCAACTGGAATCGTACATCCTTCTGATACAGCAACTGTTTGACGTTTTTAAAAGCGGCGCGTTTTCTGACGAGATCGGCGGAGATGTCAGGATAGATCCTCAAAGTAGAGTCCTTATACTTTGCCTCATTTTGTCTGGCCCATCTTAGCGCTTTTTCCTTCTCCTGGAATCTGTGAAAACACACAACCAGTGGGCGAGGATGCCGACCTTCCTGTGGTTTTGGCCCCAAAGATCGGTGTGCTTGTTCCAGTTCAGGAGGCTTTTCAAAAACTTCGGGACCCATAACTTCCATTAACATCTCGGACACGAACTTGATTGTGGGTTGGCCTTTCTCGCTGTTCTCCGGGACGTTTAAGATCCTGAGATTTGCTCTCCGCGACCGGTTTTCCAAGTCATCAACTCGATCCAGAAGTGTCGCGTTTTGCTCTTTCAGAGTTTTGATAGTTGTTTCGGCCGCAGTCAGCGCAGCGAAGTTATCGCCCGCGAGTGTCTCTGTAGCACACAAGCGAGACTGGAAGCTTGCCAAAGTCTCTGTTAAAGCATTCACCGATGCCTGAAGCGGCGCCATTGACTCTTGGATCAGAGCGGAGATGTCCTCTTTTATCGAAGCTCGTTGCTTTGTTAGCTCCGTTACTAGCTGGCTCATAGAGACACCGTCATTATTTGGAAGAGCTTCTTCAGACTTCTCTGCGCTAGCCATCATGGCTAACTTGCTAGCTAAACTGGTTCTCGTTGTTGGTGGGGCATTTGAAGCCGCTTTGTTCTTATTCATCTTGCTGTATCAGTACGATTGTCATAAGCACCACTTCAAACTTATAAAAATGATTTAGGCTTCTTAAATTGCAATATTAAAGTGTACTTTATCAGAAACTGTCGGGAGCTCTGCCGACACGCGTCTGTACTTCACATTGCCAAACCGGAAGTCGATTTGACACATTTTAAATGGTTCACATATCAACACATAGAACCTACCTTGTAACAATAATAATTTCAGTTTCCCCACTCTGGTTTTAAATGCTATTGTCCAATGGAATGTTGTTTTCTGAAATCCCATAAATGGAGCACTTACCGCACTCCCTCTGCCGTCTTTCTTGTTTTCGGTTTGGCTGAGATCACAGCCATCTTGTCAACAGGGCCCAGCTTTATCCCCTATGTCAATATAGTGAAAAATAAATAGAGAATGTAAAAAAAGTAGGATTTTTTTAATCCACTGTAAAGCAGGTACAATGTATTTATGAAAAGTGCTTTATAAATAAAGTTTGATTGATTGAACTCACCATAACTCTAGGCTTATGCCACTGTTGTTCACCTTCAGTGCAGCTTAATATTGGGGGAACAACTTGGAGTTTCAATTGTGAATAGTGTGCAGATTGAAACAGAAGAGCTACGCAATGGTAGGGTGACCATATTTTAGTTTTCAGAAAACAGGACGGGGGGCGTGGTTGATGGGCGTGACGTGATTTTTGGGGAGGCGTGGTTAAGGGGTGGGGGCGTGGTTTGGGGGAGAATGCATCAAAAAAATACTTGACAAATGCATTCACAACCTTGCAACTATGTTATTGTACTTTAATACATAAAGTAATACATTCTTTCCATTCAATGTTTGGCCCGCAACAATAGAATACTATTTAAAAAAAAGTTTAGCTTTTAACACCTTTTACATGACACTATTTATTTTCATGGCCATAGCATAGGTTAAAAATCTACTACTAAAATAAAATAAAAAATCTACTACACTATTTCAGTAAAAAAAACAACAATTTGAATCCTTCTGATGTTCTCTTAGCCTATACGTTCTTTATGTGGGCTTCTAGGTCGCTAGCACCTTAACACTGACACGTGCCAGCTTTGCAGTTCATGCATTCTGCTTTACACGGATCCACACAGGAATTTTCTCTGTAAATCGTCTGTGAATTAACATTTGGGCTTTTTTTTACGCTGTTAGCTACTTACATCTTACCTCGCACTTGACCGTAAACTGAAGCATCTGGAGCGTCACGCTGCTAAAATTCTGTGAACGTGTAAAGTCTGCCTACTTTGATTTGATTGGTCATTTCAAATATTCTGACATTGACAAGCAGTGACAGACCAATGAGGCTGCGATGAACACACACACACACACACACACACACACACACACACACACACACACACACACAACACACACACACACACACACACACACACACACACACACACACACACACACACACAAAGGCCTCTGTATTCTGATTATTCTGAGTCTGACGTGCTCTGTGCTTGACGCTGCGGATTGAGGAACGCGCTGATTATAACAAGAGGGGTGAAGCCAAAGTCATATGTTTTGTGTGCAAAGGCAAGCATGTATTTAAAGTACACGCTTAATGGCCCAATGAAAAATAATGAAAACCAGGACATTTTCATCACTTTTAAAAAACAGACAGGACGGCCAGGACAGGACGTGAAAACAGGACATGTCCTGGGAAAACAGGACGTTTGGTCACCCTACGCAATGGTTGCATAAAGCTTTCCCAGCCTTGCAGGTGCAGCAGAAGTGCAGAAGTTACACAGGCTGCAAATCTTTTAAGACAACCTATTATGTAAAACATATCAATGTATTTAATGTAATCAATGCATATCCCTTGACAGTATTGCTCATTTCTTAAAAAAAAAAAACCTGTCTGAACACCCCCTTGACATGATGACAGCCTGACATGATCCTAGAAAAAATAACAATACCCTACGTCCATCAATACCCTACAGCCTAACAATACCCTACCCAACATTAGGCCTACTAGTATTTATTTTTCACACTGCTGCTGACTGTAACCATACTCTGAGCTTATGAGCTTATGAACATAAACAATGTTTCACATCTGCTTTTTGTCACCGCACCCAAGCAGTCGCATTACAGAGTGGAGTGTTGCGTATCCATGACAACTAGACGGAAGTTTTTAGGCTACTAATGATTTATTATTATTATTATATTATACCCTTAAACCAGGAGAAGCCCCTGGGGTTAGAACCTATTTTGCAAGGGAGACCAGTCTAGAAATATGTGTGAAAACAGCCTAACTTGATAACGAACGAACCAACGTCGGAGTAACCCTGTATGACATGTGTAGGAGTGGTTGTCAACAACAAAATGAACAAATCTTTTTTTGAGTCATTTCGTTCATTCAACAAACAAAATGAACGAAATGACTCGAAAAAAGACTCGTTCATTTTGATGAACGAGTTCGAACAGGGGAGTCACGACCGCACATCACAGAACAGAGCAAGGAATAAAAACGTACTTTTTTATTTATTTATTTTAGAAATGACCGATCGTTTCGCTAGTAAGACCCTTATGCATCGTCTGTTGTCGTTTAAAGCCCTTTGAAGCTGCACTGAAACTGTCATTTGGACCTTGAACCGTTTGGAACCTAGTAAAGAACATTATATGGAGAAAAATCCTAGAATGTTTTCATCAAAAACCTTAATTTCTTTTCAACTGAAGAAAGAAAGACATGGACATCTTGGATTACATGGGGGTGAGTAAATTATCAGCAAAAGTTTTTTTAAAAGTGAACTAATCCTTTAACAGTTTCACCTCTTCATTTATCTCAGGCAGGTAGACATGTTTCAGATGAGGCCAATCTTGCTGTTGTGGGATGTTACTCACGTTGACAGGCATCCTATGTCCAAGCCTGACACAATACAACTGTCCACAATTTTCTCTTGGCCGATGGTGCGTAAAATAATCTTGTTTTTCTTCCAGAGAGTGAATGAATGTCTGTCCATCAGACCCATTGTAGAGAAGGATGCTGAACTTCCCTGGTCTTAAAAGATATAGTTCTCCACTGACCTTTGACCTTTCATGAATTTAACTTTTAGTGGTACAATGGCAAGTTTACAATCTTGGTCACCGGCCCAGTGAGACCACTAGTTTGAACCACAACCAGAGCACTGTCCAATACAGTGCCTGAGTTGCTCTTGTTTTTTTCAGCATCTGCTCTCATTACCCTAGGGTAGATGTGAAGCATGCTAGAGTGTTTCAAAGCAGGTTTTGCAAGAGAGACGATTCCTACACTCCTTACTGATGTGTCCAGTAGAAAACAAAAACAAGCAGCCAAAACAAACTCAGGAAGTCAATCTTCTCGCTGTGAGCCTTCTTCTTCAATAGAATACACGACACCAGTGTGTGTCCACCTTTGCAGTACACACATGATCTTTCAGATAAATGTCCGTGTTTAAAGATGCCCTATGTCAAAAAATCAATTCATACTCCACATATTCCATACCAGATGGGGGCAGTATACCTCCAGAAAGTTGGCCTACTCTAGTCTGTTTTTTAGTTTCAGGTTGTTAATCTTCTAAAAAGGTAAAATAGTCCGCTTTGTCTCGCCAAAGCCTATTTTGATCGGTGAGGGATGTAGAATAGAATGACTGCTGCCGTTGCGCTTGACAGGGCGCGTTACGAGCAGAGAGAGAGAGAGACAGAGCGAGCCGCGCGCGCGCACTCTCACACGTCTTCAAACAACACGAGAGCGGTCCTGCTCTCTCTCCCTCGCGCATATTAATCAAATCAACTGACACGATAGTAAGACCGCAGTTTCACGTGGAGCATTTGGAGATTTTTAGAGATTAAAGAGATACAAGCAGTGCGAGTTATTCGTGTGTTGCAGTTTGGCTGGTGGTTATGTATGTTACCCGCATACCGCCTCCCATGGCCGAAACTGGTATTACAACACCTGTCGGGCCGGGGCTAGTAATGCTAATGCTAATTTAGGTTGATATCTCTGCAACACTATAACTTTTCATTTTTTTAATGACATCATCGCCCTTATTTCTTCTCATTCTTTTGATGCGTGTAGCTCATTTTTTGGATATTTTTACCTCAATTATTACACATGGCACCTTTAACCATGTTTTCTGTTTGAGTTCTTTTTTCAACAGCAATGTCAGTAGTGGCAAAGCTACTTCCCTTAGTCCTTGAGTGAAATGGTTTTGCTCTGCTATTTTCTTTGTTCGTCACCAGCGGTGGAGCACCCTGTAGGTTTCCAAATACAGGGTCAGTTGTAATTTTGACTTGAAGTTCAATTAAACCCACAATACTGAACATAGCTCTTCGGCAGTGTCTTTCCCTCATACCACATGCTACTGTTCGCCACTTGTCTTTCAATTTGTAGGGCAGTTTCTTTATCACGGCAAGCATTTTGGCAGGAGTGTTTAATTCAAACAGACCGTGAACCTCATCCATGGCATTGCAACATCCACACAAGAACCCAGCTGACATTTTAACGGTGATTCACCAGTGAATCAACGTCAGGGACCAAGGTTGAATCAACATTGAATTATGTTTCGATTTTGCAAATCTAATCAACGTTGATTTTGCGACGTTGTTTCACCATTGACATCATGATGTTGTTTCACCGTTGATGTCGCGACGTTGTTTCAACGGTCTCTTCTTTCAATATGGGTGAATAAAGGTTGTATGTCGAAGTTGAACCAACGTTGAATTATGCTTCGGTTTTGCAAATGGAATCAACGTTGCTATTGTGACGTTGTTTCACTGTCTTACCTTTCAACATGGGAGAGTACAATTGTACATTCAATTACAACGTAGTTTGTATTTGGAACACGGGTCATGACAATGCTAACTGATTTAGTGATTAACTGTACATACTTTAGCAGCCTACACTAAAAAAATGTTTAATGTCAAATGACTGGCAGCAATGGCTTAATTACAAACACATTTAATAAAGAGTTAGCGCATGCTCAAAAGATTGTAAAACAAGTTTTATTTTGAAAAACAAAAAAAAGTCTAAAAATACTTTCATCTCAAACTTTAACTTTCAGTGTTTTCAACGTAATGTTAAAGTAAAGTACAAATCTGAATGGAATATTTAAAAGACAGTTTTTGTTCAATTACAGTAAAACTTAAATATTTAAAGTAAAATATTTAAAATGTACAGTAACAGTATAGAAAAAGCTTAGCATCTCAATAAAATGCGACAGCCTTGTGTATTGCTCTAGCAGAGTCCTAGCTCAAGGTCTGTTCCGATGCATCACTTCCTCTCGTTCCCTCTTCACTTCTTGTCCGCTCTCTGTATGATCCTGTGGCCTATAAATAAAAGCAAAAACAGTTAAAACTGAATACAAAATAATGTACAAGATTTTCACTTTACTGTTCAATTACAGTCGAGTTGAAAACAAAGTATACAACACTATCCATTCTAAAACACATCTTATGTATGCAGATGTAAATTTACAATATCAACCATTATTCACAAGCAGTTCTTCAGAGCCCCAAGGTGGAATTGATTGCTGCTTAATATTTTGATTAATTTTTTCAGGATTGTTTGAAAGTTCAAGAGAAAAGCATTTAATTAAAAAAAATATATATTTAGCATTTTTATAAATGTCTTTACTGTCACTTTTGATCAATTTAATGCGTCCTCTCTGAAGAAAAGTATTTCTAATTTCTTTTTTTTTTTTTTTAATCATATTGACCCCAAACTTTTGAACGGTAGTTCAAACTTACTAAACATAAAAATAAGAACTGCCTACCATTGTTTTTTTATGTTTTTTATACCAAAATGCCGAATATAATATGAAAAGTTGGTACGTTTTACAGTGCTTTTAAGCACGCCCCCTCCCTTCCACTAGGCTGGGCGTGACGTCATAACAGGGACTCCAAGCTTTTACTGTCTATGCTCCAAGCTGGAGTCAGGTTATATTGGAGACCTAGCTAGCAAAAATGGTTAACTATTGTGTTTGTGCGGATGTACGA
The DNA here is from genome assembly GCA_036326025.1 of Chrosomus eos. NCBI lineage: Eukaryota > Metazoa > Chordata > Actinopteri > Cypriniformes > Leuciscidae > Chrosomus > Chrosomus eos. Next base: position 19,147,881 of record CM070842.1, read on the forward strand.
ATACATCAAAAACGGGGGAGAGGCTCCACAAGTTCCCCAAGGACAAACTGCTGATTCGTGCCTGTAAGTGTTAGCATAACTTACCCGAGGTAGAGCTTAGATCAGCCCAAAAAAATCAATCCTGAGCCCGCTGTGTCCGAGCCCGGCCCTGCCCGACACATTAACTGTAATTATGAGCCCGAGCCCGGTTTAAACCCGACTATTTTTTAAAGGTCCCATTCTATGCCCCTTTTCACAAGATGTAAAATAAGTCTCTGATGTCCCCAGAGTGTGTCTGTGAAGTTTCAGCTCAAAATACCCAACAGATCATTTTTTACAGCATGTTTAAATTGTCTTTTTTGAGGACTCAGAAAAACGCGCTGTTTTAGTGTGTGCCCTTTAATTGCAAATGAGCTGCTGCTGCACGACACAGGGGGCGGAGCTTCAAGAGCTCGCACTCAGACTCTTAGGACAATTTCATCTCATGGAATAATGATAACATCAGAAACTCTCAGTAACGGTGTTCATTTCGAGTCGGACAATAATGCCTACAGAGTCAGAGGGCTGTATAGAGATGGAACAGGTATAGTTTAATAGTTTAATTACGGTTATTATAACGTATTTGTTATCTGCTTGTAGGTATCCATTATTTCTTAATAGCCTGTGTGTGCTGTGTCGGACCAGGTCCGAATGATGATCAAACATATACTTATGAGTATAATAAAGTTTATTGTACATCACACAAAAGATGAAGTGTCAGTTTTACTTCAGAAACTCACCGTAAGAGCCGAGTAAACACAGCAAGTTATAAGAAGTGCCGAGTTGAGGGAGTTGAGGGAGCATTCCTGTGGGCGGACGTTAGTCAGAGAACTGTTCTACTGACGTCATTAAAGAAGGAAGTAGAGGGATGTAGTCCAAACCGGTGTGGTGAATATGGGCTCCTTGCACGTAACTACTTCCTTACCGGAAATGCGGCCTCGTCTTTTCCGGCGCTATTCTACACTATGAGATGAGATGTTTACAAGAGTTGCCGAAACATACAATAACGGACGTATATCGCCTGTGTAAGTCCTCCTCCAAATCCCCTACCAGCAAATTAGAGAGAAGGGCTTTAAAATGTATGCCTCTTCATATATCCACGGATATGAAGGTAAGTCTATATATCTCAAACTTTATGGCTTACGTTAGTTTGCTAGCTTACATTAGGCTAATAAACAACCCCGGGCTGACAGAATATGCGTGTTATAATGTTGTACTGTTTTCTAGTATTAGGCGGAAAATGTCTACGTTGTGTATGTACGCCTTCAAACCGGAAGAGAGTGAGCCGTATTTACCCGTTGCGGATATGACGTCAGGTTGCTTTGTGCAAGTAGCCCATTACGGTTACTCGTTGTGAAAAGTCCGGGCGTAGGACCCCATTAGTATGCCAGTAGTATGCCTGATCTGAATCTGTTCTCGCGATAACTTGTAGCTAACGTGAGCTGTTTTAGTGCTATTATGTGATAGCTTTATGTAGAATGCTAACTCCCATTGCTATATGCAAACGCAAGGTAAGATTAAATTAAATTGCATATTGTATATCAAATCAAATCAAATTTATTTATATAGCACAATTCATCCATCAAAGTAGTTCAATGCGCTTTACAAAAAAGTAAAAACATCATAATAACATAAATACAAATAAGCACAAAAAAGATCATAAGAATAAAAATATAAAAACTGCACAGTATAGCTAATTTTAAAAGCTCAGTCATAGGCTTGTGAGAAAAGAAATGTTTTCAACTTGGATTTAAAAATCGATAGTTCGGGGCACATCTAAGATCTTCTGGTAGTTTATTCCAGTCGTGTACAGCAGAGATGCTAAACGCAGCTTCTCCATGTTTTGTTCTAACTCTGTGCTCCACTAGCTAACCTGAGTTCATTGATCTAAGAGTCCTGTGTAAATTCTATATGTCCTATATGTAAAAAAGTCCTATATTTAAATTGTGTGTATTCTCTAGCTAATATTTCAAATCTCAAGTTGTGTTAATAGCGGAGGAGAAAGACCGCGAAATTTAAAAATACTACTGTTATTGTGTATGAAATTGTCACGGGTGTGACGCATCCGGGAAGGACGAGGAGACAAGGAATAGCTTAGAACAGGATTTAATGACCAAAACTCAGGACTACAACACACTCTATACATGAACGAGAACCGACAAAGGACAGACAGAACTGAAGGAACTAAATACAGATACAAATGAACACTAACAAGGTGAAGACAGGTGACACAGATGATTAAGACGATGAACAGGTGGATGATTGAGGGAGTGAGTTCAGGTGAGGAGACAAGAGGATCCTGGGAAGTGTAGTGCAGAGACAAGGACAGACAGGTGCAGACGAGGACTGTGACATTACTCCCCCCTCCCGGTAGGCGTGGCCTCACGCCGTAGAACAGGGGTGGGAGGGTGGGCATCCTGGAGTCCGTGACGGGAAGGCGGATCGGGTGCAGGAGGACGGACTCCAGGATGGATCAGGCGGCCATGGAAGAGCAGGATGTGGGCATGGCCAGGGCGGAGCAGGACGTGGGCGTGGCCAGGGCGGAGCAGGCTGAGGGTGTGGCCAGGGCGGAGCAGGCTGAGGGCGTGGCCAGGGCGGAGCAGGCTGAGGGCGTGGCCAGGGCGGAGCAGGATGAGGGCGTGGCCAGGGCGGAGCAGGATGAGGGCGTGGCCAGGGCGGAGCAGGATGAGGGCGTGGCCATGGCGGTGAGACCCCTTCGGGTGGCCACGGCGGTGAGACCCCTTCGGGTGGCCACGGCGGTGAGACCCCTTCGGGTGGCCACGGCGGTGAGACCCCTTCGGGTGGCCACGGCGGTGAGACCCCTTCGGGTGGCCAAGGCGGTGAGACCCCTTCGGGTGGCCGTGGGTCCTTTGGAGCCCACGGCGAGGGCCTATGGCCCCCCCCCAAAAAATTAATGGGGAGAGTGATAAAGTCATTATAAGTCTCTGGGCTGGACGGGACCAGCGGTGAGGGCTCGGCAGGGCTGGACGGGACCAGCGGTGAGGGCTTGGCAGGGCTGGACGGGACCAGCGGGGAAGAAGTCTCTGGCTGGACGGTCTCTGGCTGGACGGTCTCTGGCTGGACGGTCTCTGGCTGGACGGTCTCTGGCTGGACGGTCTCTGGCTGGACGGTCTCTGGCTGGACGGTCTCTGGCTGGACGGTCTCTGGCTGGGTGGGACCCACTGTGAGCTGCGATCCACAGGCTACCAGCACCCACTCAACGTATGCTTCGAAGTTCTCTTGAGGTCCCACACCGGGCAGGCGTGCCTTCGTCTCTCCATTGAGGCCGGTATGGAAAAAGACACTCAATGAGAGATCGGGAAAAGTGGTTAGGCACGCCAGGTCGAGATAAGCTGCGGTGTGGGCCTCGAGAGATAGCTGGCCCTGTTCCAGCAAGATGAGTTGCACAGCCGCATTCATAGTTGTTATGGTCGGTTCTTCTGTCACGGGTGTGACGCATCCGGGAAGGACGAGGAGACAAGGAATAGCTTAGAACAGGATTTAATGACCAAAACTCAGGACTACAACACACTCTATACATGAACGAGAACCGACAAAGGACAGACAGAACTGAAGGAACTAAATACAGATACAAATGAACACTAACAAGGTGAAGACAGGTGACACAGATGATTAAGACGATGAACAGGTGGATGATTGAGGGAGTGAGTTCAGGTGAGGAGACAAGAGGATCCTGGGAAGTGTAGTGCAGAGGATGCCTCTGCCACCGGCTGGGGGGCCACGTACAACGGGCATGCAGCTTCAGGTCTGTGGACGGGGCCTCAACTGCATTGGCACATCAACTGCCCGAGTTGTTAGCAGTACATCTTGCATTGAGCCGCTTCAGATCGCCGCTACAAGGCAAGCATGTGCTGGTCCGTACGGACAGCACTGCGACCGTTGCGTACATCAAAGCGCAGAAACAGTCTGTGTCGAGGGAGAATCGAGACATGAAAGTACGCGTCCTTCAGGTCGATCGCTGCAAACCAATCTTGGGGACGGATGCATTTGAAAATGCGTATCTGCGTAAGCATCTTAAACGGCAGTCTGTGAAGAGACCGGTTCAAGACACGCAGGTCCAAGATTGGCCGTAACCCACCGCCTTTCTTGGGTACAATGAAGTACGGGCTGTAGAAGCCGGTCTTCATATCGGCTGGAGGGACCGGCTCGATCGCGTCCTTCGCCAGTAGGACTGCGATCTCTGTCCTGAGCACAGGGGCAGTGTCCGCCAGAACACGGGTGAACAGAATGCCCCTGAATACAGGGGGACGCCGGGCGAACTGAATCGCATAGCCGAGTCTGACAGTACGGATGAGCCAGCGAGACGGGCTGGGAAACGCTAGCCAGGCTCCCAGACACTGCGCAAGCGGAACCAACGGCACCACAGACGTACCCGGGATGGGGCAGCGCGGCGGAATGCAGGGACCCGACTCGGACGGCATAGCGGCCCGGAATGGGGTCTGAGTGTGTGGTGCAACACATACCTGCTTCCGTCGAAAGGCAGAGTGAGTGTGTTGAGGCGTCAGTGCGTCCGGAACACAGCCACTGCTGCTCGCTGGCGATGAAAGAGGGGCTCGAGGGTGACAAGGCAAAGCGTCGCCGACCGTCAAGCGCGCTCTCTTGGGACCCAGAGGTTTCAGAAATTGCTCTTTTATTGAAAATGTGGGTACAAAAAGAAACAAAAGAAAAGGAACAAAAAGAAAGGAAACAAAGGATTCTCCACCCGGCCCTCCACCGGGGGAAGGAGCGGTGCCTTCACCGTCTCCTGGAGAGCAACTTGATCCACCTCTGGGTCGCCCGTCTCAGGGTCGTTTGCACCTGCGCTTACCACCTGGTTTGGCAGCGGCCTGGACGGGCGTGGCCGACTTCCTGCGGTTTGCTCCACGCTGAGGCCTGGATGGTGGCTGCTGCTGCTGAGGCTTAGCGGGAGCGGAGGACGCCGCAGGAGGACGGCCTCGGCGACGAGCGGACGGAGGGTCTGCGGCCGGCGGACGGGTGGGAGCAGCAGCGGTCCGCCGGGGCAGGATGTGTCGGATGGCCTCCGTCTGCTTCTGGGCGGCCGAGAACTGTTGGGCGAAGCTCTCGACCGCATCGCCGAATAACCCAACCTGGGAGAGAGGGGCATCCAGGAACCGATATTTATCGGTGTCCCTCATGTCCGCCAGGTTGAGCCAAAGGTGGCGCTCCTGGACCACCAAGGTGGACATCGCCTGACCGACTGAACGTGCGGTTTCCTTCGTCGCCCGGAGGGCGAGGTCAGTAGCCACACGGAGCTCCCGGAGGAGCTCTGGGTCAGAACCACCCTCGTTCATGTCCATGAGCGCCTGGGCCTGGTGGACCTGCAAGAGCGCGATGGCATGGAGGGCGGAAGCAGCCTGTCCACAGGCCTTATAAGCCTTCGCCGTAAGACCGGACGAAAACTTACAGGCCTTGGACGGGAGGCGCGGATTACCCCGCCAGGAGGAGGCGGACGCCGGACACAGTTGCATCGTGACGGCCCGCTCCACCGGGGGGATATCCACATACCCCTTAGCTGCCCCGCCGTCGAGGGTGGCGAGGGGGGAGGAGCCACTAGAACGGCTTCGGGCACTATACGATGCCTTCCACGTCCTAGAAAGCTCCTCATGCACTTCCGGAGGAGGTTCCCGTGGCGGCGCACTGAGAACCAGCACGGCCCGCCCCGAGAAACCAATCGTCCAACCGAGAAGGTTCGGGACGTGTTGGAGGATTCCACACAAGCCCGACCTTCTCGGCGGCCCGGGAAAGCATAGCCGCCCACTCTGGATCCGGCTCGGACAATGCTACACACCCAGAAGGGGGCAACGCAGCCGAGTCGTCATCTCCAGAGGAGTGAAGCTCCCCTTCCGATGCTGCGATCGACATCTGATCGTCAGCTGGAGCCCCAAAGGAAACGACTGGCCGTTCCGGAGAAGGACCGAGTCGTTCGCAAAGGGGCGCGGATGGCAACAGCACATGAGAGGCGTGAGGGGCCCGCGGAGATTGCCTCGACGGGGAAGCCCTCACGGTACTCCTCAGATCACCCTGGTCATGCGCTGAAGTAGGCCTATTCTGCGAGTCTCGATCTAAGCGCTGCCATAGTCATATTCCCACAGTGAGAACATGAACTATTCACAAAAGCTGCTTCAGCGTGCTGAATGCCCAAACACGAGAGGCAACTATTGTGGCCATCAGCTGGCGCCAGGGAACGACCGCACCCAGAAACGCACAAGCGGAATGACATCCTGAAAAGGACGCAGGGTCACGCTTGTGTTGCTCTTTTAGTTGAAAATAACAAACAGAGAAAAGAAATAAAAACTCTTTTAGTGCTGAAGCACCCAGGGATAGCCGCGGTGTAATCGGGTACACTCTCAGATGAGGAACGCCCACGAGACCGACACACACACACACACAAACAGTGCCGTGAAAACGGCAGTTGTGGTTTAGAAATGCTCGCGGCCACCACTGATCGCGCCGTCACACCAGCACTGCAACAGAGTATTCTTCTCCCTCTAGTTCTCGTTATATATAACGTGCAGCAGTCTGTAGAACTCAGAGTCAAACAAAGCTCGGCTCCGAAGCGAAAGACAATGAGTGCGTGCGCCCGCTTCCTGTTTATACCCGCGCTGCGGGGCGGGGTGCGTGACGCGTTTTACGCACGCCAACGTTCATTGGCTTGTTCTGTAGACACTCGAAGTTGATTGGGCTCCCTGAAGTGATCCCCTAACGTCGTCACGTCGAACGTGAGCGACTGAAGGGGAACTCTTGAAACTTTGCACACGGGTCAGAACCCGCGGCCATCAGGGCCAGGCTGAAGCTGGTACCCGGGCGTGGCAGGGGGGCTCAACAGCGCCCCCTGGAACGGGGTCCGAAAACATGGTACATAAATCAAACACGCTTGCATGTAATAATATGAAACTCGGTACACATGTAGATCTCATCGTTTCATATATACTTTGCACTCTTACTTTTTACCCCAGCCCAACAGGAAGTTGGCTATTTAGGGTTGTTGGTAAAACACACGCAATGGAATTTGAAATACTCCTCCTAGAGAATTCAAACACACGGCACGAAACTCGGTCAGCGTGAAGTCAAGACATTGAGGATGAAAGTTTGCGAGGGGATTTTTGATATCTCGAATGGTTTGGCCGTGGCGAGGAAACAAAATTATGGCGAGAAACGTGAAACAGGAAGTGTGTCATAACTACTGCATACATTAACTGATCTTGATGAAACTTTAACAGTGTGTTCGTTGTAAGAGTCCGATCACATGGATGTGACAATTGTGAGTCAAAGTTATAGCGCCACCAACTGGCAGCAGGAAGTGTGTCACTTTCAAAATGCTTTGAAATCACCCTCTTATTTTTACCCGATTTGCTTCAAACTTCATCTGTATAATGTAAACACACGGCAGATGTAGACCTGTGAAAGGATTGTTGATATCTTAGATACTGTTGCCGTGACAACGCATTAAACTTTAATATTCTTTTTGGATGCTTTTGAGACTCTTAACGCACTTTTGGGGCCCTTAACGTGCTCAAAAACTCTTGAAACTTTGCACACGAGTCAGAACATGGGGCCATCAGGGCCGGGCTGAAGCTGGCACCTGGGCGTGGCAGGGGGGCTCGACAGCGCCCCCTGGAACGGGGTCCGAATACTTGGTCCATAAATCAAACACGCTTGCATGTAATAATATGAAACTCGGTACACATATAGATCTCATCGATTCATATATCCTTTGTACTTTTACTTTTTAGCCCAGCCCAACAGGAAGTCGGCTATTTTGGTCTGAATGTGGATGTTTTGCAAACCAGCTTCTACATTTTTACTCACTCCTCTTAAGTGGTTTATTTTATTCCCACCAAACTTTTTCAACATGATGAAAATACATTAAAGATGCTAAATTGTGAATGGATATTGAATATCTCAAATGGTTTTGCTATGGTGAGGGATTAAAGTAATGTCAAAAAGAATCAGGAAAAGTCTCATATCTTTCTAAAATGTAATTATACACCATTTAGTTTTATATAAAATTATATTAGAACTAAACCCATTTTAATCTTTTTTTTCAATTCAAGAAGTATGAAAAAGTTTAAAACAAGCTATTTAGTGCTGGTTTTCAAACAAAAAATCATTGATAGGGCTATACTGCCCTCTTGTGTCCAAAATGGTATCAACAAAGTACATAAAACGTACTCGGTTACTAACGTAACCTCGGTTCTCTCTAGAGAGGAACGAGTACTGCGTAATATCTTACGCTATGGGGAAAACTCTTTTCCACGAGATATTGAAGCCAAAAATTATCCTTAATTTTTTATTAATGTAAAACGCTTTGCGGCAGCAAGCAGACATAGGCGAGACAGCTCGCGCGCCTATTGGCTGCCCTGCGGCAACAGCAGCAGCCTATCGAGAGTGGCTCTGCGTGACGTCACGACGAATGGGGGCCTTTCGCGCCCATATAGTCACGTCCCGCCAGAAAGGGCGTGGTCTCGCCCTATAACCAGGCTCGATAGCTGCTCTTACGTTGGTTTTCATCGCCGAAGCGAACCAGAGCGTATTCCAAGCACGGCAAGATACGCAGTACTCGTTCCCTCTCTAGAGAGAACCGAGGTTACGTTAGTAACCGAGTACGTTCTCTTACGAGAGTATCTCTCGTACTGCGTAATATCTTACGCTATGGGGAACACAATGCAACACGCCGTGCTGGTAGGGATCCAACACCAAAGTCCCAGGGGCCGAAGCCCGGGCGCATATAGTGCATAATCACCATACACTCACAGAGAGTGAGGGAAGAGAGGCTAGAAGCATCATTCCCTGTAAATAGCATCCGAAAGGAGCTAATCATGTGACAAATAGACCATACCGTCAGGGTGAACATTCAGCCTGAACTGGGTGGCCACAAGTGTGTCAACATTTTAAGGAGCTGCTGTACCGGTCAGTGAGCAATACGCAGGTCAAACTCAGTATCCGAGCCGCACAGCGGGCAGATAGCACTGAATTTTATACCGCCAAAAGCTTAGCTTGTAAGGCGGGAACCTCCAAGTTATAGTATTTTATAAATGTAGACGGCGAGGCCCAGCCCGCGGCCATACAAATATCTTGCAGGGTAACCCCGCTAGACCATGCCCACGAGGAGGCCATGCCTCTTGTGGAGTGCGCTCTAACACCCAAAGGGCACTGTAGGCCCTTAGAAGTGTAAGCCAGCGCTATGGCACCGACTATCCATCTGGATAGGCTCTGTTTCGAAGCGGCAAGTCCCTTAGCACGGCCGCCAAACGAAACGAAAAGCTGCTCAGTCTGTCTGAAACCAGACGAGCGGGACACATAAGCCCTTAGTGCCCTGACAGGGCAAAGGAGACTCGCGTCCTTCTCCTCATTGAGAACCGGAAGGGCAGACAGGGAAATCACCTGGGCCCTGAACGGTGTGTTGAGGGATTCCGGCACATAGCCGTGCTTCGGTTTGAGTATGACCTTTGAGTCATTAGGTCCAAACTCCATGCATGACGCGCTTACTGAGAGCGCTTGCAAGTCCCCTACGCGCTTCACTGAAGCGAGAGCCATAAGAAACGCTGTCTTGAAAGACAAGTGTTTCATGTCTGACGACTGGATTGGCTCGAATGGGGCACCTTTCATGGCCTCCAAGACCGTGGAAAGGTCCCATGTCGGGACTGAAGGGGGCCTGGGAGGGTTTAGCCTCCGAGCTCCTCTAAGGAAACGCACGACTAAGTCGCTCTTTCCTAGTGACTGGCCAGACACCGGTTTTGCAAACGTTGCTATGGCCGCCACGTATACTTTGAGCGTGGAAGGGGACCTGCCCTTATCCAGTAGCTCCTGAAGGAAGGAAAGCACTTCCGTAACCCCGCAGTCTACAGGTGAAAAGCCCTGCGCTTGACACCAAGCAGAGAACACAGACCACTTCGAGGAGTAGAGCCGTCTGGTAGACGGGGCTCTAGCCTGCGCGATCGTGTTTAACACTCCCTCTGGGAGGTCAGCGGGTACCCGTTGATGGCCCATGCGTGCAGGGACCACAAATCCGGGCGAGGATGCCAAATCGAGCCTTCTGCCTGAGAGAGGAGGTCTCTCCTCAACGGTAAAGGCCATGGGGCAGCGCTGGTCAGCTGCATCAGGACAGGGAACCACGACTGGTTTGTCCAGAGCGGAGCTATGAGTAGCACTGGGCATCCCTCCCTCCTGATTCGCTCCAACACCTGAGGCAGGAGTGAGACAGGGGGAAAAGCATATAGGGGGCGGCGGGGCCAAACATGGGCCAGCGCGTCCCGGCTTTTCGAGAAGAATCTCGGGCAGTGAGCGTTTTCTTGGGACGCGAACAGGTCCACCTGCGCTTTGCCAAACGTTTCCCACAGCAGCTGGATCGTCTGCGTGTGCAGAGACCATTCTCCTGCTGGGACGTTATTCCTGGACAGCCTGTCTGGCCCCACATTTAGGTGACCAGGCACATGCGCCGCTCTCAGCGAGAGCAGGTTGTGCTGAGCCCAGACCAGGAGGCGTTCCGTCAGCCTGTAAAGGTTTCGGGACCTGACGCCGCCCTGGCGATTTATGTACGCCACCACTGACATGTTGTCCGACCGGACCAATACGTGGTGGCCTATTATCTGGGGACAGAAGCGCCTTAGCGCTTTGTCGACTGCTATTAATTCCAAGCAGTTTATGTGAAGGAGCTTCTCCCGCGCTGACCATAGGCCAGCTAGCGGTCTGCCCTCGAGCAGCGCTCCCCACCCCGAAGTGGAGGTGTCCGTAGACACCACCTTCACACTCGAGGGGATCCCCAGACTCACACCTGACTGATACCAGTCGGTTGCTTTCCATGGTTTCAGAGCCGAAATGCACTGAAGGTCGACCCTGAGGCGAAATAGACCTGCGGTCCACGCCCTGGGGGGAACTCGTGCTTTTAGCCATAGCTGCAGTGGGCGCATGCGGAGCAGGCCCAACTGGAGTACGGAGGCTGCTGTGGCCATCAGACCCAGCATTTTCTGAAACCTTCTGAGCGGGACTATAGAGCCGTGGCGGAAGGATCTCGCGACGTGCTGAATATTCAATCCGCGCTCCGGTGACAGGCGTGCTGTCATGGATAGCGAGTCTAACACTGTTCCCAGAAAGGAAATTCTCCGACTGGGGAGCAGTGAGCTTTTCGCCCAATTGACTGTAAGGCCCAGCTCCTCGAGGTGCTAGAGTAATGCGGCCCTGTGTTCTATGAGCTCCGTTCGTGAACGAGCTAGAATCAGCCAATCGTCCAAGTAGTTCAAAACTCGCATGCCCCGAAGTCTCAGGGGGGCGAGGGCCGCGTCCATGCACTACGTGAACGTACGGGGTGCTATGGACAGGCCGAACGGCAGGACTGTGTATTGATATGCCTGGCCCTCGAAGGCGAATCTCAAGAATCGCCTGTGATGGGACGCTATTTGTATTTGAAAATAGGCGTCTTTCAGATCTATTGACATGAACCAGTCTCCTTGGCGCACTTGCGCGAGGATTTCCTGGTCGTAAGCATTCTGAACTGGCGCTTCACGAGCGTTCTGTTCAGCAGTCGCAGATCTAGAATGGGTCTGAGCCCACCATCTTTTTTCGGTACCAGAAAATATCTGCTGTATAAGCCCCCTTCGCCCTGAGATAGAGGTTCTATAGCCCCTTTTCTCAGTAGTTTCGCTATCTCGGCTCGAAGTAGATGAAACACTTCGCTTTACACCGTAGTTTCGACTCGCGCCGTATAACGGCGGGGGCGTCGAGCGAACTGTAGCGAACAGCCTCTCGTTATAGTGTTCAACACCCATTCTGATACCCCGGGAAGCCTTGACCACGCATCTGCGTGAATAGCTAGGGGTAGAATGAAATCTGGGCTCTGGCCGCGGCAGGACGGCGGCTCGAGAGCCCCTGTGTACTGGGAACACAACACCGTGTTTACAGCGTTCGAGGCGGGGGGCGCGCTGATCACAGCGGGCAGCCTGGCCGCGCTCAGCTTCTCTATGGCGGGACGCGCAGAGAAAGCGAGCGGGGCGAATCCTGTGGGATTCGGCGCGTGTGAGGGAATGTGGGCACATTTACTAAATGCGGGCACATTTACTACACTGAGAATACTGTCAGCTCGCGCCGACTAAATCACTGCTGTGTTTACAGCGTGCGAGGCGCGCGCTGATCACAGCTGGCAGCCTGGCCGCGCTCAGCTTCTCTGTGACGGGTTGTGCAGAGAAAACGAGCGGGGGCGAATCCCGTGAGATTCGGAGTGTCTGTGAGAAATGCGGGCGCGAGACAGCGGGCACATTTTCTGCACGGAGAACACTCGGCTCGCGCCGACTGAATCAACGCTGTGTTCACAGCGTGCGAGGTGCGCGCTAATCACAGCGGGCAGCCTGGCCGCGCTCAGCTTCTCTGTGACGGGTTGTGCATAGAAAGCGAGCGGGGGTGAATCCCGTGGGATTCGGCGTGTCAGTGAGGAAATGCGGGACAGCGGGCACATTTACTGCACTGAGAACACTGTCGGCTCGCGCCGACTAAATGTGTGTTAGTTTCGTTTTTACAGAAACCAAGGGACACGCATAGTGTAGTGTAAGCGGGCATGTATGGGCGCGTTCACTACATTTTCTGCACAACCAACATGAGTTGGTTTTATTTGTGCTAGCCCTGCACCGTGGCGGGCTGTGTCTGGGTGTGGGAATGGGCACTGGGACGTGGGCATTCTTACAACACTCATAACACCATCGGCCGTGGCCGGAACACCAGAAAATGCACTCTTTATTGGATTTATCTGGGTAGCCATAGAAACGGCTTTTGTGCGCAGGCAAGCGGGCTGAGACACCGGCTGCTTCACTGCGAAATACACTGGGACAGTCACAACGCATGGAACTGAACGAGCGAGAAGTTTTGGTGGAAATCCGGCCGCAGCGGGATCTGAACACCGTCACTTTCCTAGAGAGACTAGGAAGGCCTTGAGACCTCGGGCTTTACCTCAATCCTCGGCCGGGGCCCGCGCTGAGGGGGGCGGCGTCCAGCAGAGCGAGAGCGCGGTGTTTGATCTCGGGCCTGGCGGCGCTGCTAGTTAGCCGAAACGACGGCCTTTGTGCGCAGGCAAGCGGGCTGTGGAACCAGCTTGCTCACTGCGAAATACACTGGAACAGTCACATTGCTTGGAACTGAACGAGCGAGAAGTTTTGGTGTAAATCCGGCCGCAGCGGGAACTGAACACCGTCGCTTTCCTAGAGAGACTAGGAAGGCCTTGAGACCTCGGGCTTTATCTCAATCCTCGGCCGGGGCCCGCGCTGAGGGGGGCGGCGTCCAGCAGAGCGAGAACGTCGAGGAACACGGAGCGCTCGGCTTCCGTCATCTCGGATAGCGTTAACCACAAATGTCTCTCACCATTCAGGGGGGAAAGGCGCGGGTCTCGACTGTGACGGAGCTTCGTCTTTCCCGAGAAAGCGTCCGTCCAGCCTATTGCGCGTTAGTTGCGCGAGCGCCTTTCAGTCGAGGCCGATGTAATCCACGGCTTGAGAGAGCGGACGCATCGGCTCAGTTTCAATGCCGTCTCCGGTAAGTTCGTCGAGCTCAAGTGCGGACGCGGCGGCAGACGGCGGCCGCTGTCCGTCTGGGAGCGACTCGAGCGAAGCCGGCGAAGCTGGCGGGCGAACCGGCGAGCTTTGGCGGGCTGGAAATAGCTCGGGCGCGCGCTGGGCGCGGCGCTTCTTGCGGCGCGGCATCACGGCGGGCTGGGATGCGGGCTCGGAGAACGAAGCTAGGCGAGTCCGCAGAGTCACCATAGGCAAGCGTTCACAATGATGGCATCCGCCGTCAGCGAGCGCGATGTCCGCGTGATCCTCACCCAGGCAGGACACGCAGATGACATGTCGGTCCTCGTCGCTGAGTGGGGCTCGGCAAGAACCGCAGGAAGGCATCTTTAAAAAGACGCCGCTCTTTTAGAGGGGGTGGGAAAAAAGCAGATATGCAAGCACACACACACACTCTATGCAGAGGAAAGGATATAACGCCGGAAAGCACAGCAGGTACGGCGGCTGAAGGCGGCGAGGCCAGCGACTCCAGGCTCAATGGCACGTCCCGCTGAAGGCTACAGGTCGACGGCGCGGCTTCTCACTCTGGATCCAGCGATGCGTGAGGCTTCGCTGAAGAGATGAAAATCAACGTAAGAGCAGCTATCGAGCCTGGTTATAGGGCGAGACCACGCCCTTTCTGGCGGGACGTGACTATATGGGCGCGAAAGGCCCCCATTCGTCGTGACGTCACGCAGAGCCACTCTCGATAGGCTGCTGCTGTTGCCGCAGGGCAGCCAATAGGCGCGCGAGCTGTCTCGCCTATGTCTGCTTGCTGCCGCAAAGCGTTTTACATTAATAAAAAATTAAGGATAATTTTTGGCTTCAATATCTCGTGGAAAAGAGTTTTCCCCATAGCGTAAGATATTACGCAGTACGAGAGATACTCTCGTAAGAGAACTATTTTATCAGGTATGCCTATTGTATTTATATATAAATATATTAGGTATGTAGCTGTGAGGATATTTTCCCACCAGTTAACTGACGTGTGACACCAGCGAGGGCTTTTAAATCGCTATGTAAAAGTGAAAGTAAGTACGGATGTCTGCACAGACATTATGGTGGCTTTTGCAGTGCGCTCGAATGAATTCCTATGAACAGGGTTTCCGCGGGGTCATAAAAAGTCATAATACGTCTTAATATAAGTAATAGTAAAAGCGGAACGAAACTCATTTGAACCGCGCGCGCCTCACGGACTGTTTATTAGTGATGGGCAGATCGAGGCTTCGTGAAGCAATGAAACAGTTGAAGCAAATGTGCCATTTTGTTTCGAGGCTTCGAATCAATCCGAAACCCGTCTCCATGGTGACAGCTAGTGGTCACTTGCAGGTGTTGATCTGAAACAACCTTTTCAAAGAGCTAATCAAAAATGTGTTTTTTTTTTTTTTTTATTATTGTATTTTTGTAATATATGAAGCTTGTAACCTGTAGTCTCTTCACATTGCATAATGTGATTTTGGTCATGAAAAATTAATATTAATAAAAATAAATCAAGCCACAATGTCTCACTTTCTTATAGATTTTTATTCAAAAATATTAATTTCTCTGCTGTTGAAGGACTCAGCCTACTTCTTTTTTTACAGATAATTTCTCCAGCCTTTGAAAAAATTCTCTCACAAGGGACACTTGTTGCTGGCAATGCATACAAAGATATTTTTATAGCTAGGACATACAAATGAGGAAAGATTACTGCTCTCTCTTTCCAGTAAGTTAGCTTTCCATATTACCTTGCTTAGATGGCCCAGCAGTGTCAGTAGCAGGCCTTGGTACAGGGGCAACACTACCATCCTCTGCACCCTGCAGAATGGCAGGATGAGTGCTCCTCAAATGGCGCATCATGGATGATGTATTGTTGCAGTAGGTTAGCTGCCGATCACAATACACACATCTCACTTTATTTGGGGTTTCCAAATGGAAATGCTCCCACACCACAGATCTACGGCATCTCTTCTGTGGAGCCTCCATTTCTTTCTATCTATCTATCTATCTATCTATCTATCTATCTATCTATCTATCTATCTATCTATCTATCTATCTATCTATCTATCTATCTATCTATCTATCTATCTATCTATCTATATGTATCTATATATTAATTATATATTATATATCTATATGTATCTATATATTAATTATATATTATATATCTATATGTATCTATATATTAGCCTAGCTATCTAATAATCTATATGTATCTGTAATATGTATCTATCTATTAATCTATATATATATATATATATATATATATATATATATATATATATATATGGGTAGTTGACGTGACGTGGCTTTTTCACCGTCACAGAAGATAAAAAATAATTTATTTCACATTTTCATCATTTAGAATACTGTAAATGGTTAAACATTTTCCTGTTTTACATGAATTTGTTATTTTAATACCAGAGTTATTTTTTATTTTTTTACAACTTTGAGCCAATTCTCAAAATTGTCCTATGGTGTGACGGGGGACAACATTATTTCATAAATATTAACTTTTATAAATAAAGAAAATAATGTTTAAAAATCTTAATGGACACTCCTGGCATATTTGTGCAAGTGTCTATTTCACTATGTGGCCATCACTTTTCCTATACATACATTTCTAAAAGAATGGGAATTTCATAAAGTTTGTCTCAGAAAAAAATGTCCTTTGGTGTTATGCAATAACTTGATATTATGTTGGGCAATATCATGGCCAACTAAATTTAGTTGAAAGACCCCATTCAAGGTCATGTGACTGAAGACCCCTATGAAGCCCATGAGCAATGCACATAGTAAGTATTTCTCTCAGAATTGTTCAAATATTTAACTATGTTTTCAGACCACTGAAGTTGTTGAGTTTTTTTGTCCTTTGGTGTGACACCCCTAAATAAAATTTTTTAATTCAAATTTGTATTTTTAACAGCAGGACTATGTAATATTATGCAAATGTATCATGCCAATTGCTAATGACAGCTAAGCTAGCATTAGCATGGTTATTAACATGCCACAAAAGCTCAAATGTCCTTTGGTGTGACAGGAAATGTCCTTTGGTGTGACACTCTGGCCTGTCACACCATAGGACACAGATGTCACACAATAGGACAAGACCTCCTTAAGAAGCTATTAAAACAAATAGATAAAGTTTGTTAACATACTTTTCATTCTTTTTTTACCCGTTTTGATGATTTTAAATTCAATTTTAATGTTTATTGCCATTTTTGGACATTACATAAAATGTTCTGAAGTGTTACTAAAACAATTATAATGTATAATGTAACAACTATAAACAAATATAAAGTACATAAATACAGTGCTACTACTTTATAATGCTGATTAACTTTTTATAGAACAGAAAGAACTGAGGGAGAGATGAGTGCAAAAGAGAGGACCAGACAGTATAGGGAGAGAATTAAAAAGGATCCACAGAGAGAGGAGGCGATCCTAAGAGAACGACGGAGAAAGTAAATCAAACTGAAATGTTGCCATATACATCTTAAAATAATTCAGGGATCTTGCTGAGTGACTGAACGACTGCTTATTGTTCAGTATCAGAATAGACCTGTGTGAGGTTCAGGTTCAACAATAGTTACATAATAAGCTTGTTATTACAGAATAATAATCTATATTGTGTTTTATAAGAAATTGACAACATTTGTAGGGAAAACACAGTAGGTCATGAGTTCATAATTGAGTATACATTACATTAATTTCTCTGTTGATCCATTCGTCTATATTCTATCATTATTTCAAACCGATATTATGAAAAGAAGGCTCTCTGGGAATTGGATACATTGGACATTAAAGCACTAGGAAGGAAGAGACTAACTAAACTTATGCAAGGTTTTTAGGGATTTTATTTTCATGTCAGAAGCCAAGTTCCCATCCACTTTACAATGGAATTATCTGAAGTTCGGTAAAAAACCTCATGTGAATAAAGCTGGTGAAAGTGTGTTTCCATTAAACGGCTTTAAAGCGGATAAAAACCTGTGTGTAATGACGTCACATGCTGTTTTGCGATCAAACTGGTATATCGAATTGATTTGAGACATTTTAAGGCGTTTCCATTCATTTTCTCACCAAATTCAAGCAAACATTTGAGAATAAAGTTTAGCTGGACAAAATGGATCGCGCCATAATAACGTTTCCATCAGCGTTTATCGCATAAGCCGTATATCCATCAAGATAAAATCCCATGAGACCGAACGCATTTCATTTGAATCGATATTCATGAACATCAATCGAATTTTACTGTTTCCATAAGGCATTTTTCATTCGATATCACTTAATGCGGATAAAAACGTGTGGATGGAAACATAGCTAGTGTTTCCTTATTGATGGATCTATAAGTATCAAAGTTACTTTTGGTGTGATATGTTTTGCAGTTTATATTGCTGAAAAATAAAAACAAATGTCCTCCTTTATAATTGTTACAATAAACACTATATATTTTGACTCTTTTTATTCAATGACTATCTTTGTCCTTTGGTGTGACGTTTTGTCCTATGGTGTGACAAACATAAAACAACAGAAAAATATACTTATTTTAAAATATCTTTTTAAAAAAGAGTCAAGTTTGGCATTAGGGGCGTTTCAATAATATCTCCTCTTAGATGGGTACAATTTCAAACAGTTTTGTAAGGTTGGCGAAAAAGTTTCACTGACATTCGTAGGGAAAAGTTTATCAAGTCCATCTCTTCATGGTGAAAATGATTTTAATTTGAACTTTCATGTAAAATAAATATCACTTCCATAAAAAAATGTTTTAATAATGTGAACAATTCTCTCAAGTATTTTTTTTAATGTTATTTAATATAATTTCTTTGTACTTTTTAAATGTCACACCATAGGACACATTTACAGTACTGTTGAGTGAAAACATGAAAAAAATATGTAAAGTCATTGACAAAATGAGTGACCACTACTATTTTCTGAAACTGCAGTTTTCATACTCCATAAATATAAGTATTTTTTCTTAAAAAGTTATGTTTTCCAAAAAAAGTACTTTTTCTTGGCCATTTGTCAACTACCCATATATATTTCTATCAATGCATCTATTAATGTGTCACTGTATGTACTCTTTGTGTCTCTAAGTCAATGTGTAAATGTAAATTAAATCCTAAATATAACTAAACAAATCGCACTATAAATGTCACTATATCACCAAATATCCGATATCTCAAAACCAAACTCCTCTCACAAAAACCCACGATATGAAAATGCGTTAACATAACTTTTATACTGTGTGATTGTGTGATTTGTTCCCGAATCGACCAATCAATGAAACCCCGATTCGGCGGAGCACGCCACCTGATGAAACACTTAGAAGCTTCATTTAGCCGTTGTCACGTGACGTGGGTGTTTTGAATCACGCTTCGGATCAGTGTTTCGAATCATCTTTGCTTCGGGATCTCGCAAAGCTTCGAAACGTCTGTTTCGCGCCAGCCATCCTTACTGTTTATCCGCTCGGCTCAAAGTCCAAACGGCAGCGCAGCTCGAGCTCACTAGAGCAGAAGCGTTCTTTTACTATCTATGGTTAACTCTGATCAGTCTCGATCACGAGATCCAGTGAGAAGTACTTGAATTCAGCGAGGAACACAAATGTCTCAGTGATTTAAACCAGTTTAAAGGCAGATGAAACAGTGCTGAGGAACAGGAGAAACACTGTGCGCAACTATACAGTCAGAAATATTTTCCATCTACAAATTCCCATCATTTACCATCGTTTTACTTTAACGTTAGCCTAGTAATATTAACTGCACCATGAAATGTGGGATATACATATTGAATTGTATTATATTATTAATGTAGACAATGTATTAAAGGACTAATGCACTGTAAAATCCAATTAGTTCATCTTACTTGAAAAAAGCATGCAAACCGGTTGCACTCAAAAAACTGAGTAAAGTGAAATAGGAATAATATGTAGTACTAACAAGTGCATGTCTAGTAGTGTACACTTACAAGAGAGTTCCAGTAACTTAAAATAATTTGTATACTATACTTGATCTTTTACTTTAAATGTACTCATTTATGCTAGTTGTGTTAACTCTGATGTAAAATCCAATTAGTACACCTTACTTGAAAAAAGCATGCAAACCGGTTGCACTCTAAAAACTGAGTAAAGTGAAATAGGAAAAATATGTAGTACTAACAAGTGCATGTCTAGTAATGTACACTTACACGTGTACTACACATCTATTATAAATCATTGAGAATAGTTTCACAATTTTACAAAGATAACATTTACAACTGGACAAATAAATGTAAGGCAATGATACAGTTCAAATGTAAATTTATTGTATTGTTTTCTTAAAAACTGACACAGGGGTGGTCCACATAAGTTTGCATTGGGGTATACAATTTATGTAAATCACTTTAGGTCTAAAAAAAAAAAAAAAGTAAAACAAAAAACAGAAACACTTTACAATAAGGTTCATTAGTTAACATTAGTTAGTGTATTAACTAACATGAACTAACAATGACCAATACATTTGCTATTGTATTAATAAATCTTTGTTAAGGTTAGTTAATAAAAATACAGCTGGTCATTGTTTGTTCATGTTAGTTCACAGTGCATTAACTAATGTTAACCAATACAACCTTTGTTTTTAATAATGTTTTAGTAAATGTTGAAATTAATATTAACTAAGATTAATAAATGCTGTAGAAGTATTGTTAATTCTTAGTTCATGTTAACTAATGAACCTTTTTGTTAAGTGTTTCCCAAAAACCTTTTACAGTACAACAATATAATTTTTTCTATATAAAATCTGAATAAAAATAAATAAATTTGAGACCATACCCTGACTCTAACACATCCTCAACAAACAGCTTTAACAATTCAATAAATAACAATCACTCACTTTAATCAATAACACTTCAGAGACCAAACTTGGTATATAGAAGTGCAAAAAAAGTGGCTACATTCATTAGCCTAAACAATGAAAAAGCAATGTCTCGAACACACATGTACATTAGAAATGAATATGCTGACAGCATCTTGGTTAGTTCACCCAAAAATGAAATTTCTGTCAGTAATTACTCACCCTTATGCCGTTCCAAACCCGTAAGGCCTTTGTTCTCGAGGGGCAGCTGGCTTATACTTTCGTTTTGTATTCGTTTTATTTTATGTTATTAAACTTGTTGAATGTTCGCCGGTTCACCCCTCCTTCTTCCCATAACAACCGAACCTCGTTACATCATTATTTGGGGTTTTTTTTGCACATAAAAAGTATTCTCGTCGCTTCATAATATTAAGGTTGAAATACTGTAGTCACATGGATAACAATGTTTTTACTAGCTTTCTGGGCCTTGAAAATTTCAATGACGTTGCGTTCAATGGAGGGAGAGAAAGCTCTCCGATTTTATCAAAAATATCTTTATTTGTGTTCCGAATATGAACGAAGGTCTTACGGGTTTGGAACGGAGTGTGAGGGAGAGTAAATACTGACAGAATTATCATTTTTGGGTGAACTAACCCTTTAACTTGCTCATGAACTAATGGGCTGACAATTTTAAACAAGTGACTTAGTTTCCCTTTTATTTGTCTATCAACTAATCTAATTCCACTGTCATAAACGAATTTAATCTAATGCCAAAAACATCATTAATCTTGCACATTTCATTACTCAACAAGAGATTTTTCAGAGATTGCAGTTTTGGTGGCAGTTTGTTCTGTCCCAAACCAAGTGTTTTTCATGTCTTTTGTGTAATCCAAATGTAAAGCATTAGACAGACCTAAATAGATGCAAATTGCATGAGGCAGGTTCTGCAGATTATTACAATACCTCTCTCAACAATGATGGCAGTAGACACTGGGCAAAGGTAGAGAGAGAGATTCTTCTTCGTCAATGACAGTCAGCACCCCAACACATACTTGTGGCTTCATGAATATCACAAACCTGAATGAAACCAAACAATAAAAATATTACAACAGGGAAAAGTGAAAAGGCATGATTAATTATCAGTTATCTGCCCTGCATACATGTGTTTATTGTTAATGCATGAGCAGCCATGCCAGCCAGTGTTATCCTTTGAACAAATCGATAAGATTTAGTAAATACAAAATATTATTTTTATATTATTTTATATAAATATTATTACAAAAAGCACTCATGTTGCTTCATGAAATGAGGTTAAACCACTGGAGACACATGAGCTACTTTAATGATTTCTTTCATTGCTGCCTATTGAGGAACAGAAAGGACATAATTTTTTTATCTGAAGATGAAAAAAAGTGTCATTACCATTATGTCTTTAAGTGGAGAAGTGACTATTAAGAAAACAGTCCACAGTTAAATGGTTTATCAACAAAACCCCGCAACACGTTAGACAACAGCTAAATAGATTGTAAGCAAAACCATAATCAACTCAGGATAATAATAAAAAAAATAAGACTGCAGTAAACTCACCCCTGTATTAATTTGCTGCATAAGATCATCAAATTTCTCTCCAATGCTTCTTGAAGACTTGTGACAAAACGTGGTGTGTAGCGATCCACAGCACCATAAAAGTTACTCTGCAGTCGGCAGATCTGTCGACTATCCTGTCAAACTCTGCAAACACCTACAACACAGGCACAAAAAAAAAGGCATGGGACAGTGTGGAAATTTTTCAATGCATGGTCAGGCCTACAGGCCAATTCTAAAGCCATACCTAAACAGAATGTGGTTACTCATGGTGGAAAAAGGGATGTGAATAAGTTCTTACTGGTCTCTCTGTAAAAAGAGCTGGCCACTGCTCCACCTGCATCCACAATCTCACATCTTCGCATTGAGAAGGTCTGGTCCATCTTTGATGCAATCAGAGGTTCCACTAGGATAACATTAGCTACTTAACATTACTAACGATAAGTTTCTCATCTTGTTAAAAGATGGCTAATTTTATCAGCAGTGATAAAGCAGTAGAGAAAATCACTTTTACAGTGCTTGCATTACATTCTTAATGTACTCAATTTAAAAATAAAAGTATAATGCTATTGTGAATTCATAAAATACTGTCAAAAATCATCACAAACTTCATCTCTGCATAAACTGCAGGTTAACGTTACCTTTAACTGTAAATGTGCGCCATTTCACAAGATTTGTAACCTTAATAATTTATAAACCAATGCCAACAGAGGAGTATGCATCAGTGAAAATGCATCGGTTTTAAATTTGGGAACAATAAATAGCTTTTCAGCCATTCCAGGAACTGTTATGCCTAACCATATTCTTCAAGCTCCGAATATCACAATTATTTGGTACACATTAAGGAGATCAGTAAAGATTAGCGACAGACTGTAAAAAAAAACATTCACACAAAAGTCGCATGCTTGATTACTCACCTTATTATCATCTCATATTATTATTCCAAAAATGTAGCGAAGCTCCAGATAAAAATGTAGGCAGTCTCCAGTCTGTCAACGTCTTTCCACATCTTCAAAATTGGCGCTGAAATGCACACAGAAGCTTTCGCGCATGCTCTCACAAGTGCAGCTTCTTCTTCTTTGTTTTTTTGGCACATTAGGCACGCTTTAATGCACTGCTGCCTCTCACTGGTTTAGTAGCGTCATTGCATCCTTTGTTGCTACTTGCTTTTTTCAAGTAAGCGTCACTCAAATTATTGAGTAACTTGTAATTTTCACCCTGCAATTGACTGTAACTCAACAAAACCTAGTAAGAAGTACGTATTTTATATAACTGAGTAAAGTTAACTAATATATGTGAGTCATGAACACTATTGGATTTTACAGTGTGGAATAATTACAGTATTTATGTATTTAGGCTATACTGTTTTTCATACATTTCATAAAGATATGTGCCATCAAAGTCAGGCAACACAAACCTCTTTCACGACTTGAAACAATATCCCCCATTAGCACATGCAGAAACTAATAAATTAATTTTGAAATAAAGATATTATTTTTGTTAAGGAATAATTACAAATGTTTGAATGTTCTACCTCAGATTTGTGAAATGTTCTCCGGTTTGGCAAGTGTTTGTCATGATATGTTCTGACAGTAAAGAGTAGTTTAAAACCACAATTAACGTTCTGGTTTCTATTGCTTGAATTTATTTTACAAAAACATGTGCTATAATTCAGATCAATATATTTGTTTTCCTTCATTTTAATCAACACTAACTTTATTCTCATCTGAATTATAAATAACTTATTTCTATATAAAATAAAAAATCCCGAATAATCCAGACCAACCAGAGTGCACTATTTCTACAACATCATCAGTGCTGAAGCGGAACTACCAGAGCCGTTCGGCAGATAGCGAGCAGATATTTTGTGTCACGTCGTGCACAATAACCCTAAAGGCACCAGGGTGGCGGTGCCACCGGCTTTATATATATATATATGTTCTACACTGTTAAAAATTACCTGTAAATTTTACAGTAAAATACTGGCAGCAGGGTTGCCAGTGTCAGGGTTGGTGCAGGATGACCGAAGACGAGGACACGGAATTCTAAATATAAGAGTTTTAATAACAAAAATGAACTTTTTCAAACTGAAACAAGAACAAAAAACTCCAGGGCTTAAGGGTTTACAAACAACCACACATAGACGACGATCGACAAACACTGGGAGAAAACACAGGGCTTAAATACACAAGGAATGATTGAATGATTAACTGAACACAGGTGATAAAACTGAACACAAACGAGGAGCGGGAAAACTTAACAGGGCTAAACCAAAAACCACAAAGACAGGGGAAACCAAGATACAAGGAAAACAGAACTCAAACACATTGGATAGTCACAGTACCTCCCCCCTCCCCAAAGGCGCGATCTCGCGCCGTATAATATCCAAAGGGGTGGGAGGGTGGGCGCCCTGGAGGCTGACGAGGGCATAGTGCAGGTCCAGGAAGCCTCCAGGGCGGAGCAGGCTGTGGGCGTGGCCGGGGTGGAGCAGGCTGTGGGCGTGGCCAGGGTGGAGCAGGCTGTGGGCGTGGCCACGATGGTGCAGGCTGAGGGCGTGGCCAGGGTGGAGCAGGCTGTGGGCGTGGCCACGATGATGCAGGCTGTGGGCGTGGCCAGGGCGGTGCAGGCTGTGGGCGTGGCCACGACGGTGCAGGCTGAGGGCGTGGCCAGGGCGGAGCAGGCTGTGGGCGTGGCCAGGGCGGAGCAGGCTGTGGGTGTGGCCACGACGGTGCAGGCTGAGGGCGTGGCCATGGCGGTGAGACCCCTTCGGGTGGCCATGGCGGTGAGACCCCTTCGGGTGGCCATGGCGGTGAGACCCCTTCGGGTGGCCATGGCGGTGAGACCCCTTCGGGCGGCCATGGCGGTGAGACCCCTTCGGGCGGCCATGGCGGTGAGACCCCTTCGGGCGGCCATGGCGGTGAGACCCCTTCGGGCGGCCATGGCGGTGAGACCCCTTCGGGTGGCCATGGCGGTGAGACCCCTTCGGGCGGCCATGGCGGTGAGACCCCTTCGGGCGGCCATGGCGGTGAGACCCCTTCAGGTGGCCATGGCGGTGAGACCCCTTCAGGTGGCCGTGGGTCCTTCGGCGCCCACGGCGAGGGCCTATGGCCCCCCCCCAAAAAATTAATGGGGAGAGTGACTGGGAAAGGGACAGGCTCTGGGACAGGCTGGGCAGACGTGACGTGACAGACGTGGACCAGCGGTGAGGGCTCGGCAGGGCTGGACGGGACCAGCGGTGAGGGCTCGGCAGGGCTGGACGAGACCAGCGGTGAGGGCTCGGCAGGGCTGGACGGGACCAGCGGTGAGGGCTCGGCAGGGCTGGACGAGACCAGCGGTGAGGGCTCGGCAGGGCTGGACGGGACCAGCGGGTAAGAAGTCTCTGGCAGGACGGTCTCTGGCAGGACGGGCTCTGGCTCTGGGTCAACGGGCTCTGGCTCTGGGTCAACGGGCTCTGGCTCTGGGTCAACGGGCTCTGGCTCTGGGTCAACGGGCTCTGGGTCAACGGGCTCTGGCGCTGGGTCAACGGGCTCTGGCTCTGGCGCTGGGTCAACGGGCTCTGGCTCTGGCGCTGGGTCAACGGGCTCTGGCTCTGGCGCTGGGTCAACGGGCTCTGGCTCTGGCGCTGGGTCAACGGGCTCTGGCTCTGGGTCAACGGGCTCTGGCTCTGGCGCTGGGTCAACGGGCTCTGGCTCTGGCGCTGGGTCAACGGGCTCTGGCTCTGGCGCTGGGTCAACGGGCTCTGGCTCTGGGTCAACGGGCTCTGTGAAAAAGTCTATTAAATCAATGCTGGCAGAGGCCAGCGGTAGGGTCTCTGTGCTGGATGGGACCAGCGGCGAAGGCTTGACTGGGCTGGACGGGACCAGCGGTGAAGGCTTGACTGGGCTGGATGGTGGGGTTGGAGTGGGGCTGGTGACATCATCGACGGTGAATGGCGAGTTACCGGACACCAGCACCCACTCTACATATTCTGCAAAGCTCCATAGAGGACCCTTCCCAGACAGCTGCTCTCTGGTGGCGGTGTTGAGGCCGGCATACAGGAAGTAACAGAGACTGTCGTCCGGGAAGGTTGTAGCTGGTACCAGGTTGAGGAACTTCTCCAAATGTTCCTCTAGGGAACAATCCTCCTGCTCGAGGCACAGCAGTTTGACTGCTGCAAAGTGGTCCATGTTGGGGTCGATCGTTCTGTCAGGGTTGGTGCAGGATGACCGAAGACGAGGACACGGAATTCTAAATATAAGAGTTTTAATAACAAAAATGAACTTTTTCAAACTGAAACAAGAACAAAAAACTCCAGGGCTTAAGGGTTTACAAACAACCACACATAGACGACGATCGACAAACACTGGGAGAAAACACAGGGCTTAAATACACAAGGAATGATTGAATGATTAACTGAACACAGGTGATAAAACTGAACACAAACGAGGAGCGGGAAAACTTAACAGGGCTAAACCAAAAACCACAAAGACAGGGGAAACCAAGATACAAGGAAAACAGAACTCAAACACATTGGATAGTCACAGCCAGTCAGTTACTGTATTTTTTACAGTAGCGGTTCTGTAATTTAATTTACAGAATTTTACCGTATTCTCTGATTACAGTATTTTTTTAATTGTTGTATTTTTTTTTTACAGTAAATTACGTGAATCTTGTATTTGCTATATCTAGAGGAAGTATGGAAAATGCAGTATATACAATATATTTCCTGATTTCAGAATATTAATGACTGGCATCTGAATTTTAAATTCCCCTATTATTTCACAAAACAAACAAATTATCAAAACACCCTAATCTTGAAAAACAGGTCAACATTTATTTAATTTATAACTTTAAAATATGCATGAAAAAAGTCATAAAACAGTGTATTTTGTATTATTTTGATTTAATTTTTATTTACAAACTTTTTTTTTTTTTAAATGGACATGAAATTTAATATTTTTTAATTACTTGAAACAAATTAGCCATCATGGCCCTTCACACAAAGAAGAAATATGCAAACGACATACATTTAAAACCACAAGCTGACCAACATGATCAGAATAAAATGGTTCTGAAAAACACAGACACGGATGAATTTTCACCACTTCATTACCAGACAAACATGTCCAAACAATAAGGCCCTAAGTGAGTCCAACAAACTTATGATCAAAAATGGAGAATAATTCAGCTCCAGTTGCTGTTCCATCACAGGATGCAAAGAGTGACTAGAAATATTGAAAAGGACAATATATTAGATATATTATAAAACATAATGATACAGTCAGAGAAAGATAGAGGGATGACAGATACAGTTAGCGACAGATAGAGAATTACAATTAAAGGAAAAATAGATGTGTCATGTGTGTGTGTGTACTACTTACATTTCAGAAATTCCACTGATAACCCACCACTTTGCTGGGAAGAGTGGCAACATGTGGGTTCACTGCAACCTGTTTCTTCTGTACCATTTGCCCTGTCGTTTTAGATGGCAATTTTCTTCTTTGTTCCTCTCTCCGGATTGATGCATACAAAGGACCTAAAGGGTCAGGAAACAGACAATATGTAATTAAGATTGGTTTTAAGTTTTTGATGCTTGTAATCATGTTTTTGAAATTGGACCATATCTGTTAGAGCAGTGTTTCTCAACTCCAGTCATGAAGACCTCCCAGGAAGTTTTATAATGTCCACTAATTAAAACACCTGATTTAACTCATTAACTCAACAGATAATATCTAAAGGCAAGTTCTGATTTTGAATACATGTGTAAAATGTACTGAGGTTGTTAAGAATTCAATCATTACCTTTAAATGAACTCCAAGGTGCAGGCTGCCTCCTCCTGATTGAATATGTAATATGCGATCTGTATTTAAAGCCCTATCCCATGCTTTACTAATGGCAGATTTATTATAGCCTCGTTGTTCAAAACGACGCGCTAGATACAGATCGCGTTTCACTGTTAAAGAAAAAGAAAAAATCTAAGCCTCACACGACATCTAAAATATTTTTTCTACTAGCTATACTCCAGCAGCAGGAAGAATAAAAAATATAATTCGTAAACATTGGCATGTTCTTAACAGTGACCCTACACTTAAAGACATCTACGCTGAGCCCCCCAGATTTGTATTTAGACGCACGCGTAACATTCGTGACCGATTGGTCCACTCAGATATGACTCCTTCACCGCCGACCACCTGGCTTTTCACATCCACGTACTGGTAAGAAATATTTTATTTCTTCATTTATTAATTGTAACAGTACTCACGTAATATACATGTTGAAGTGTCCCTGTGGACTGGTGTACATAGGTCAAACAAAACGTCAGTTGAAACTACGAATAGCTGAACATAAAACAGCAATCCGTACCCAGAATCTAACATATGCCATGGCGAGGCATTATAAGCAGGCCAACCATGGTTCCCCTGCATCTTTGAAATTTTGTGGAATTGAGAAAATGACACTCCCATCTAGAGGAGGTGATATTATGAATAAACTTCTATGCAGGGAAGCGTTCTGGATACATACGCTTAACACTCTAGAACCCCTAGGTTTAAATGAAGAATTAAGCCTATCATGTTTTCTCTAAAGATTTTAAACATAGGCCTACTAGTACATTTTGTGAGATGTTGATATTTCGATTCCCATTATACTGTGCACATTTTATGTATTTGTCTTGTGTCTGGACATTTACTTTTTAATGATTGATTGTTTGAGTGTGACACCTTGGTTTAGATGGGTGCGTCTTTGGGTGGTTAACGCCCCCTTTGCACACCTGTTGATGATCCTTATTAATGGTTCCATTACCCACTATCTCCAAGGACTCTGATGAAGATGTAACCACATCGAAACGTTAGTCACTGTTATGTACCGTAAATAAACGAATTACTGAGAGGATTTATGTGTTGCACCGGCGATTTTCCTTTTTTGCAGGAACTCTTTCTTTTAAATGAAATTAACAAAGGCATTATAGGCCAACAAACAATAGCCTAAGCAAATTACACACACACATAGTAACGTTAGCTAAAGCTAAAGTAAGTTAGCTATAGCTAAATATATCTATTCGTACTGAAATGTACTTAAGGGATTTTTACACCGGCATATTAAATGAAGTTTTATGTAACAAAGTTCGGGAGGAGCATGTTCAGGTAATCATCCAATCAGCACAAGAAGAAGCCAGTATAAATAAAGCCTTCCCTTACCTCCTGTCTCATGACTTCTTCTCAGCATCCCACCACCACCCCTTCACCCCACATTCGGCGGGGTCCGCTCATAGATACCTATGACCTCTAAGGTTAGGGGGGAGTACTCTGGGGTCGGGCCGAATTCTGAGCTCAGAGCCCTCCCCCCGGACAGCAAGCCAAATACGCATTATAATATTATATCAGATTACATTAACATGTAAACTCGTGAAACATGCGACAAAACTGGTATTACAGCACCATTCAGAATGTAAGTTAGGTTATATTACACACATCCTCCGTGAGTCTGACGCAAACTAATTAACTTAGGTTTTAGCAACAGCGTTTTCATTTCGGCGCCCATTTTAACAGATGACTTGATTTTGATTTGATTTAACTTTACACCATAAAATAATCACGACGAAGTGTGCTGATCAACACGAAGCTCGTGTGGATACCGACTGTTGTCATTAAAGCATGTAATTCTTAACATAGGAGCCCATAAATCCAGAGGAATGTGTGAAATACTACCACGTGCGCGCTGCTGAAGCCCCGCACAAGTCTCCCCTCGCGCCCCGTACGGAGGATGCGTGATCCGTTACCAATATGAACCGCGAATATAACGTTCCCTTCAAAGTCTACGAGTAACCCAACATGAAAAATAAAGAAACTCAAATAATAAGTCACTTACCACAGAGTTGAGAATCACTCCTCTTGCCGCTACCCGAAAGTCGACGACACGACCGTTGAAGACCACGTCTCTGTAGAGTTGAAATTTACAGCAATATTCTGTATTTTGAATCAAACCGCCGAGCGACCCCAGAATGCATTGCAGTTTACAGCAATATGCTGTATTATTAGAAAACAGCCAGCTGCTGTAAAATAATGCTGTAATTTTTACAGCAATTCATTACAGTGTGTATATATATATATATAATATATATATATATATAGCTGCGAGCAGCGATGAAGGGCCAAAGCCGGCGGCACCACCCCCCCGGTGCCTTTAGATAACTAAAGGCACCGGGGTTGCGGTGCCACCGGCTTGGGCCCGTAATCGCTGCTCGCAGCTATATTTATTATTATTTTACTACCTTTTGGACACTTTTGGAGCCCTTAACATGCTCAAAAACTCCTGAAACTTTGCACACATGTCAGAACCCGCGGCCGTCAGGGCCGGGCTGAAGATGGTACCCGGGCGTGGCAGGGGGGCTCGACAGCGCCCCCTGGAACGGGGTCCGAAAACATGGTCCATAAATCAAACACGCTTGCATGTAATAATATGAAACTCGGTACACATGTAGATCTCATCGTTTCATATATACTTCACACTCTTACTTTTTACCCCAGCCCAACAGGAAGTGGGCTATTTAGGGTTGTTGGTAAAACACATGCAATGGAATGTGAAGTAAGGCAAGGCAAGGCAAGGCAAGTTTATTTATATAGCACATTTCATACACAATGGTAATTCAAAGTGCTTTACATAGGAGAAAAATAAAATAATCAAAACAAATAAGAATAATTAAAACAGTTTAGAATAAAAAATAAAATAAAGTACAGTAAAAACAGTCGGACGAACAGTGGCACAGTGCTCATTCAGTAAATGCATAGCTAAACAGAAGTGTTTTGAGTCTGGATTTGAATGTGACTACTGTAGGAGCACATCTGATCTCTTCTGGAAGCTGGTTCCAGCTGCGGCTGGCATAGTAGCTAAAAGCAGACTCTCCTTGCTTAGAGTGAACCCTTGGTATTTCTAACTGATGTGATCCTAATGATCTGAGTGATCTGTTGGGTTTATATTCAGTGAGCATATCTGCAATATATTGAGGTCCTAGCCCATTGAATGATTTATATACCAGTAATAATACTTTAAAATCAATCCTAAATGTAACTGGGAGCCAGTGTAAAGACCTGAGGACTGGTGTGATATGTTCATATTTTCTGGTTCTGCTCAGAATCCTGGCAGCAGCGTTCTGTATGAGCTGCAACTGTCTTATGGTCTTTTTAGGAAGGCCAGTGAGGAGTCCATTACAATAATCCACCCTGCTGGTGATGAAAGCATGCACAAGTTTCTCTAAGTCTTGACTGGAAACAAAGCATCTAATTCTTGCAATATTTTTCAGATGATAGTATGCTGATTTAGTTATTGCTTTGACATGACTACTGAAACTAAGGTCTGACTCCTCCTAGAGAATTCAAACACACGGCACGAAACTCGGTCAGCGTGAAGTCAAGACATTGAGGATGAAAGTTTGCGAGGGGATTTTTGATATCTCGAACGGTTTGTCCGTGGCGAGGAAACAAAATTATGGCGAGAAACGTGAAACAGGAAGTGTGTTATAACTTCTGCATACATTAACTAATCTTGATGAAACTTCAGCAGTGTGTTCGTTGTAAGAGCCCGATCACACGGATGTGACAATAGTGAGTCAAAGTTATAGCGCCACCAACTGGCAGCAGGAAGTGTGTCACTTTCAAAATGCTTTGAAATCACCCTCTTATTTTTACCCGATTTGCTTCAAACTTGATGTGTATAAGGTAGACACACGCCAGATGTAGACCTGTGAAAGGATTAGTGATATCTTAGATACTGTTGCCGTGGCAACGCTTTAAACTTTAATATTCTTGTTTGATGCTTTTGAGACTCTTAGCATGCCTGAAATTGCTTGAAATTGCATGAAACTCGACATACATGTCACATTTATTAGCCAGTAGACATGTGCAAAGTTTTAGAAACGAACGTGGTGCAAGGGCTCAGTAGCGCCACCTTTTGACAAAAAGTGGGGGGTTGGTTTCATCTACAGTTACAAAAATCGGTGTTTATATAGTTCTGCTCAAGCTGGACAACTTTCTAATTTATACTCATTAGCTCCAACCTACAGGAAGTCAGATATTTTGGTTTGAATATGGTCATTTCTCTCTGAGCCTACGTCTCTGTGCCTGCTGTCTGTGTCTGTCTGTGAAAGTGGGGAGGGGGAGGGGGAGGAGAAGTGGGAGGGGGAGTGGGGCTAGATTAACCATTTCACTGCTGTGTGTTTTGGCCTGCATTAAAAAAGAAAATAAATGTCTTAAGCCTTGTATTTTTTAAATACGTTTTTTTTTTTAATAAAGTAAAGGCATATAACCAGTTTAATTGTAGTGCCTTGACAATAGTTGTATATAATTAGTTTATTAATTAAATTAACTTGGTCCATAAACGTGGTCTCTCTCTCTCTCTCTCTCTGTCTCTCTCTCTCTCTCTCTCTCTCTCTCTCTCTCTCTCTCTCTCTCTCTCTCTCTCTCTCTCTCTCTCTCCTCTCTCTCTCTCTCTCTCTCTCTCTCTCTCTCTCTCTCTCTCTCTCTCTCTCTCTCTCTCTCTCTCTCTCTCTCTCGCTCGCTCGCTCAAGGAAAAACATGATTCAAAATATGCATTGCCAGGACACTGTGTGCAAAATTATTAGGCAAGTTAGATTTTTGAGGATTAATTTTATTATTGAACAACTACAGTACTCTCAGTCAATCCAAAATGTTAATAAACCTCAATCCTGAATATTTAAGGAAGCAAAAGTGAGGTTTTGGCTTTCTTAGGAGAATATCTATGTGTGCACAATTATTAGGCAACTCTTAGTGTGCAGAATTATTATGCAGCAAAATGAAAAATGAAAATTTCCCCATCTCACTTGTTTATTTTAATCAGTTAAAGTGAGAATGATAAAGAAACAACTTAATTTACAAATAAACATTTCTGACATTTAAAAAAAAAACTCAGTGACCAATATAGCCACCCTTCTTTTCAATAACAGTTATAAGCCTTCCATTCATGGACTCTGTCAGTTTCTTGATCTGTTGATGATCAACTTTTTGTGCAGCAGCCACCACAGCCTCCCATACACTGTTCAGAGAGGTGTACTGTTTTCCTCCACCATAAATCTCCCGTTTAAGAAGGGCCCACAAGTTCTCAATAGGGTTTAAATCAGGTGACGAAGGGGGCCATGTCATTATTCTTTCATCTTTAAGCCCTTTACTGGCTAGCCACGCAGTGGAGTACTTTGATGCATGTGATGGAGCATTGTCCTGCATAAAAATCATGGTCTTCTTGAAAGATGCAGACTTTTTCCTGTACCACTGCTTGAAGAAAGTATCTTCTAAAAACTGGCAGTAGGTTTGGGAGTTCATTTTAAGTCCATCTTCAACCCGAAAAGGTCCAACTAGCTCATCTTTAATAATACCAGCCCATACCATTACCCCACCTCCACCTTGCTGTCGTCTGAGTCGAAGTGGAGCTCTGTGCCCATTACTGATCCAGCCACGGGCCCATCCATCTGGTCCGTCAAGAGTCACTCTCATCTCATCAGTCCATAAAACCTTTGAAAAATCTGTCTTCAGATATTTACTGGCCCAAGCTTGACGTTTCAACTTATGTTTCTTGTTGAGTGGTGGTCGGATTTCAGCCTTCCTTACCTTGGCCATGTCTCTGAGCACTGAACACCTTGTACTTCTGGGCACTCCAGGTAGGTTGCAGTTCTGGAATATGACAGCACTGGAGGATAATGGGTTCCTGGTAGCTTCACGTTTGATTCTTCTCAAATCTTTGGCAGTTAATTTGCGTTTTTTTTCTCAACACGTTTCTTGCGACTCTGTTGAGAATTTGCTACAAAACGTTTGATGGTCCTGTGATCACGCCCCAATATCTTAGCAATTTCAAGAGTGCTGCATCCCTCTGAAAGACTTTTTACAATTTTTGACTTTTCTGAGTCAGTTAAATCTCTTTTTTGGCCCATTTTGCCTGAGGAAAAGAAGCTGCCTAATAATTATGCACACCTTGATATAGGGTGTTGATCTCCTTAGGCCACACCCTCCCTCGTTACACAAAAACACATCACCTGAAATGCTTAAAAACAATAATCATTCAAGTTTATACAGCTTGGAGTTGGAAAAAATGCATAAAAAATATGATATGGTCAAAATACTCACTTGCCTAATAATTCTGCACACACTGGATAGTGTACTGTTGTTTAAAGGGATACTCCACTTTTTTTGGAAATAGGCTAATTTTACAACTCCCCCAAAGTTAAACAGTTGGGTTTGACCATTTTCGAATCCATTCAGCCGATTTTCTGATATTTAGAAGAATATCAGTAACCAGACAGTTTCTGGTCTCATTGACTTCCATAGTAGGAAAAAAATATATACTATGGAAGTCAATGAGGCCAGAAACTGTCTGATTAAATCAACAAAATATTCATATAACCCATATATTTTAAATTTTATATATTTGAAATTGTTGCTTTAAATTAAATTAAGAGTGCATGTTTAGTCATTTGAACCTGAATGCGTTTAAAATTAATGTGGTATATTTCAGATCAATATTTATTTTTCCCTTCAAATTTGAACTAATACTAACTTTATTCTCATCTGAATTATAAATAATTTATTTCTGTATAAAATAATACTAAAACTAAAAACACATTTCATGTTTCTTTTTTAATCAATATAAAATGTGTAACTTAAAAATAAACAAATTAGTGCTCTGTTTGAGGACAAGAAATTAAAACCAATGCAATATGATGAATGTCCGATGACACCGACAGACTGTTTTAAACGAGGTTGGATAAATATTTCTTGCCTTTAAACAGTGTACGTGTGCGTGTGTGTGTGTGTGTGTGTGTGTGTGTGTGTGTGTGTGTGTGTGTGTGTGTGTGTGTGTGTGTGTGTGTGTGTGTGTGCAATCAATCCCAGGTAAGAGGCATGAATGATGGGAATTGGACTTCTGGGAGTGAGGTTAATGTATTACAATTTCATCTGTGCTTTATTTGGGTAATGTGTGCTTGCATATAAAGTAAGTGATTATTGTCTGTATTTCCTGTTCATTAATTTGCAATGTCAATTAAATAAAATAAAAATACCTTACATGCTATTTTTTTTTATGTAGGCTAGAACTCAAATAGAGGAACAATATATAAGGCCAGGCAGATAGGACTAAACATCAATTTTAATAAATAAATAAATATATAAAATAAATTACAATAAAAAAAATTAAATTCATAATAGTAATATTAAGATGTATGTATGTATTTCCTGAAGAAAATGTAATTAGTATCTCACGCTTGAATGGTTTAAAGTCATATTGATATGCTTACAAAGAAATTGATAAGAGGAATGGACATTTTTATTTTAAAACCAGTATCCGAAACCTGACATTAACTAAGGTGATGAACAAAGAATTTCACACACTTGGAAAAATGCTCTTTTTTTTAATTGATCTGCAATGTCAATTAAATCAAATAAAAATACCTTACATGCTGTTTTTTTTATGTAGGCTAGAACTCAAATAGAGGAACAATATATAAGGCCAGGCAGATAGGACTAAACAACAATTTTAATAAATAAAACAACACTAACTTTATTCTCATCTGAATTATAAATAACTTATTTATGTATAAAACAAAAAATCCCAAATAATCCAAACCAACCAGAGCGCACTATTTCTACAACATCATCAGTGCTGAAGCGGAACTACCAGAGCCGTTCGGCAGATAGCGAGCAGATATTTAGATTTTAGATATTTTGTGTCACTTCGTGCACAATAACCGTAAAGGCACCAGGGTGGCGGTGCCACCGGCTTTATATATATATATATATATATATATAGCTGCGAGCAGCGATGGAGGGCCAAAGCCGGCGGCACCGCCACTCCGGTGCCTTAGGTTACTAAAGGCACCGGGGTTGCGGTGCCACCGGCTTGGGCCCGTAATCGCTGCTCGCAGCTATATTTTTTTTTTTATTCGTGTTCTGTTCTGAATATCATTAAATTTAAAGGATTTGTTGTGGAATATTTTGAGTGTATAATCAAATAACACTAAACCGTCACTAGGTGTCGCCAGGCGACCGTCTTAATGAGCGGGTCATTGATTCATTCGTTCAAACGATTCGTTTGAACGACTGAGTCATTCATGAATGAGACAGATGTTTATGGATTGGTCATTGAATCAACCAATTTGTTCAAAATGCTGAATCATTCAGTAATGAGAAAACACGTTGCTGTGAGATGCGCATTGGTTCTGCTGTGATCTTTGTTTAACTATTTTCGCTGCTGAAACAGAAAAACAGTCAATATTGCATCTAAAATGTAAGTGACTTGACGTGTGTGTGTTGTGTGTGTGTGTGTGTGTGTGTGTGTGTGTGTGTGTGTGTGTGTGTGTGGTGTGTGTGTGATTGTGTCTGTTACAGTGACAAGAGTTTAACCCTTGTTAAAGTTTAAGGCCTTGTCTTTTTTATCTTTTTTTTTATTACAAAATATGAACACAACCCATATATTTTAAATGTATTGTTTGCTTTAAATTACGACTGTATGTTTGGTAATTGAACCTACATGAATTTTAAATTAATGTGCTATATTTCAGATCAATAGGCTACGTTTGTTTTCCTTCATTTTAATCAACACTAACTTTATTCCCATCTGAATTATAAATAACTTTTTTCTGTATAAAATAAAAAATCCAGAATAATCTAGACCAACCAAAGCGCACTATTTCTACAACATCATCAGTGGTGAAGCGGAACTACCAGAACAACACTAAC
Organism: Chrosomus eos; assembly: GCA_036326025.1. Taxonomy (NCBI): domain Eukaryota; kingdom Metazoa; phylum Chordata; class Actinopteri; order Cypriniformes; family Leuciscidae; genus Chrosomus; species Chrosomus eos. The sequence continues at coordinate 19,184,553 of CM070842.1, forward strand.
TTTATTCTCATCTGAATTATAAATAACTTATTTTTGTATAAAATAAAAAATCCCGAATAATCCAGACCAACCAGAGCACACTATTTCTACAACGTCATCAGTGCTGAAGCGGAACTACCAGAGCAGATATTTTGTGTCACGTCGTGCACAATAACCCTAAAGGCACCGGGGTGGCGGTGCCACCGGCTTTATATATATCTAAAATGTAAGTGACTTGACGTGTGTGTGTGTGTGTGTGTGTGTGTGTGTGTGTGTGTGTGTGTGTGTGTGTGTGTGTGTGTGTGTGTGTGTGTGTGTGTGTGAGAGAGAGAGAGAGAGAGAGAGAGAGAGAGAGAGAGAGAGAGAGAGAGAGAGAGAGAGAGAGAGAGAGAGAGAGAGAGAGAGAGAGAGAGAGAGAGAGAGAGAGAGAGAGAGAGAGAGAGAGATTGTGGGCTCTATCTTGCACCCAGCGCAATTGACTTTGTACACCGACGCATGTATCATTCCTATTTTGCACCCGCGCAAAGCGGGCTTTTCCCTCCACAGACGCACGCCGGTAAACTAGGAAATGACTGGGCGGGTCGGCGCAAAAAGGAGGCGTGTTTCGGCGCAAACATTCCCTAGTGCTATTTTGCAGTTCCAGAAAACAATTGCGCCACTGACCAAAAAAAACCTAGTCTAAAGTCAGTGGCGTGTTGCGCGTTGTTCATAATGCTATTTTAAGTGTGCATGCTTGGCCATAATGTAACGGGTGCACAACGCGCACACACTTTGCTTCTCTCATCAACACAGATACAGCAGTTTTTATTTTTGCAAATCATACATTATAACAAGGACAAATATTACCACACGAGGGAAATCATTGTGGTGTCCATGAAGATGTGAAAAAAAATAGGCATAAATCCAAGGGCGTAGATTTGGTTTGAACATTGGGGGGGTTGTAATGTTTAATATAGTTAAAAAAAATTGTTCTGCATATTTTTCATGTGATCATGGTATAAATATTGGCGGGGTTATCTCCCCCCCAACCCCCCCATAAATTACGCCCCTGCATAAATCTAGCTTACACATTTACCAGTATACTGGTAATTTTTCAGGCAAATTGTAGTAATGACGGATCAGACCTGTTTGCCCAATAGTGGCAAGACACATATGTATATAAGGACATCTGACAAATTATTTTGTCCGTCAAGAACTAGGAAAAAAAAATCTGAAGACTGCGAAATCACCTTTACCATAATGTAAGTAGCCTACATTAAAAACCTTACTCTTTAACTTACCAGTTAAGTTGAGCTTTCTCATATTTTTTTCTATTGATTTGGGTGGGTTTGTCCCATCCCCAATGTCAATTCTCTTTCTTTTACGGCCCTGACGAGAACATCGATCTCCTCGGCTGTGAACCGCTCCTGGCGCGCGCCTGGTAAATGCGCCATAATAACAATCCGCTATGCAACATGCGCACCTGCTCTTAAAGGGTATGTTGGATGACGCTCTGATTGGTTTATTTCACGTTACGCCCAAACCACACCTATGAATAATGAAGCTACTTCAGACCAACCTCTTTTAGATTTGCGCCGGGCGCAAGAGGCATTTATCCTGCTGGGAAAATAGCAACAGCGCCGGGATCCGCCCACAAAGTTACTTGCGCTTTGCGCTTTGACACTTGCGTTTCAGATCGTGCGCTGGGTGCAAGATAGGGCCCCGTGTCTGTTACAGTGACAAGAGTTTTTAAGCCTCGTCTTTTTGGATATATATATATTTTTTTATAAAAAAAAAAAAGTGCATACAACCCATATATTTTAAATGTATTGTTTGCTTTAAATTAAATTAAGATTGTATGTTTGGTAATTGAACCTAAATAAATGTAAAATTAATGTGCCAGTGGTGGAAAGAGTACTAACAAATTGTACTTAAGTAAAAGTATTGCTACTTAAGTAATAATTTACTTGAGTAGAAGTAGAAGTACTGAAAAATAATATGACTCAAGTAAGAGTAAATAAGTATTTGCTTTAAAACTACTCAAGTACTACAAAGTACAAAGTACTTTAGTATTATTTTTCTATTTTTACCCAAAATGGGGAGATGATAGTGATATGGAGCACTAAACACTCACATGTCCTCTGTTTCTTTCATACTGGAAGCCCAGTACTGATTCATCCCTCAAGCAGAAAGTCCACAAGTGAAATTCAAAGAAGTATTAAAACTATATAAAGGAAATGCCTCTTGTAATAACATGCAAAAATAGGGACGTTTTGACTGAAACATGAAGACAAACACATGATAGCGATAATATCTGTGTTCACCAATCTATCTCAGGTTTTTTCATAAGAATGATGTATGTCTTTAAAGGGATAGTTCACCCAAAAAGGAAAATTAGCCCATGATTTACTCACCCTCAAGCCATCCTAGATGTATATGACATTCTTCTTTCAGACGAATGCAATCAAGAGTTTTATTAAAAAATATCTAGACTATTCCAAGCTTCACAATGGCAGTAAATGGCTGGAGAAAATTTGAAGCCCAAAAATGTGCATCCATCCGTGATAAAAGCGATCCACTTTTACTCCTGTGGCGCAAGTCGAATTGCGTAGTGTGTGTACGGTCGTCTGGTGGAAGCAAGTTATTTTAGATTATAAAGTAATAAATATGGGTATTTTTCTTACAAAAACCCAGGGCTTCGCTTCCGAAGGCCTTTAGTAACCCACTGGAGCCGTGCAATTTGTAATTAGTAATTTGTTTGTTTCCAAATTTTTTTCCAGCCATTTACTCCCATTATAAAGCTTGGAAGAGTCAGGACATTTCTGAATATAACTGTGATTGTATTCGTCTGAAATAAGAATGTCATATACAGGGGCGGAGTGGGACCAAAAAATCTACCGGGAAAATTCGTAGACCACCGGCCCTCATCGCCGGCAGGGCCGGATTAAGAGTTCAGATGGCACAATGTCTTGTAGGCCCCCTCTTAGGCAGGCTAAATTTATATTTTGAACTAGGACATTTTAATATGGTATTTACAGTTTTACTGACTTAAAAGGAACTTTGTTGAACTATGCTGGAGTAAAGTTCATAAATGGTCGTTCTTTCACATAGGATTTGTTAAAATTATGTTGGGTGGACCTCTGTGCCTCTAGGGGGGTTTGGGGGTATGCTCCCCTGCAAGAAAATTTTGTACATTTTAAGGTTAAATGCATCAATCTGGTGCTCTTTGAGAGATCAAAATTAAGAGCTTCAACCCATGACCTGCTCATTGAAGAAAGAAAAGGCATTGATTTGTACAAGGACATTAAAGAGGGCTCAAACATCTTATGAGAGTCTCAGTCTATATTACATTATCAATGGTGTTTTAGGGTGCCAAAGAATTATTATAATAATGTAATAATGATTTATATAATTATTCCTATGATGTAAAATCCATATCGCCTATAAATGTACTGTATAAATGAAAATGAATATTTCAAAAGTATATTTTAGCCTACATTACACTATAGTATAGGAAAACTAAAATACTTTTGTCCTAATTTCTTCACTTGCAAGAAATAAACCCTTGAGCTTTTATTTTGGAGAAAACACCAGATCACCATGCTGATCGCGTGAGCAAAGAGAGCACTTTTCTTTCAATCACGCAGCACAAACATGCCTATAATTAACGTCTTGTGCTGTTTTATAAAGGCACAAAGCCATATCATGGTTTCAATTTTAGTTCATTGGCAAAATATAACGCTAGAGACCTTTATGGTATAGGCGGTACATTTTACATCTCATATGTGTTGGGAAAAGGGAGAAGAGAGTTCGGCAAAAGGCGGATTCGAACTCGGGTCGAACGCGTCAAAAGCTGCATTCAAATACCTCACACCCTGCGACCTACGCCACTGTAGCTGCTTCGTGACGGGCGTCTTTTTGCTAAAAAGACAGGCACTTAGTGCAAATATACGCTCCGTTATCGAAAATGTAAAAAAAAACTCCCCCCCCCCCCTTGCTTTGGCCCCAAGTGCGCATAGCGAACTTGCAATGTATAACTATTATCAGACAGGCCCTCGCGGCCTCAAAACACTACCGGCCCACAGGGGAAACTCCCGGGGTTAGGGTTAGTGTAAGGGGATAGAATACAGTTTGTACAGTATAAAAATCATTATGCCTATGGAGAGTCCCCACAAAGATAGCGGACCAGACGTGCGTGTGTGTGTGTGCGTGCGTGCGTGCGTGCGTGCGTGTGTGTGTGTGTGTGAGAAAACGGAACTCCTCCAAGTTTGAAAATACATTTATGGTGAGATTACTACATTTTATTTAATTAAATGCATTTATGGTGAGATGATTATTTTTTCATGTAAATCTGTGTGTTTTGACTGTTTGGACCACAGACATCCCAAATCTCCCGGAAGTTCCGGGAGTCTCCCGCATATTGATAGCGTCTCCCTGATGCCCGCAAATTAGTTCAAATCTCCCGGAATCTATAACGCGCGTGCGAGACAGAACATACTGCGCGCATAACAAACATAGAGCGCGCGCGCACACGCACGACAGAAAGGGAAACACACCTTGCGAGTGTCTCTCGCGCTCTCCTGTGCGCTCGCTATGTATGCGCGCAGTATAGTCTACCAATCCCCCCCCCCCCCCCCCCCCCCGTCAACAATCCAGTCAACACCCCCAACCCCCCCCCCCCCACCCCCCCCCCCCCCCCCCCCCCCCCCCCCCCCCCCGTCAACAATCGGGTCACCAAGATACCTCCCTGAAATTACTTCTTGCAGGTTGGGATGTCTGGGACCACCACGAACCATGCGCTGTCACTTTAATTCAGCGCGTGCAGCACAGCAGAAATAGACTCGGAGCGATCTCTGTATTCTCTGCACTGCTGGAACGCATTGCCGGACGCGCTGCCGGACGTGCATTGTGAGCACTCTTACCTGTTAACATGGGTATGGGGGTGAGAAATACACACCGCACGCACTGCAAACGGAGTATGTGTGAAACGGGCGTGACACTGACGTTTTTTTCTGTCAGTGGTCGAGTACCAGCTACCAGGGAGAAGTAGCGGTACGCAAGAAAAAGTGCAGGTACGCTTAAGAGTAAAATGTAGAAGTGCCGGTACTGCGTACCGGTGAGTACCGCCCCACTTCGAGCACTGCCTAGAAGGACTTGAGGCGAGTAAATCATGGGGTAAATACAATTTTTTGGTGAACTAAACCTTTATAGCAATGCTAATCAACATATCTATAGAATGTAATAAAATAATATATTCTCACTCTGTGTTCAGAGGCAACATGAAACAAATTTCATGTATTGTGATTTTGAAAAGTAAGTCCAGGTAAGATCATTTGAATGTTTCAGTTAAACATCATACTTGAAAGCAAAGAAGAATAAGTGAGAGGTCCCATAAAAAAAGAGAGATTTACAACAGTATGAATAAAAAAGTGCCAGTAAAAAAAATAATAATTGGGGTACGGGTTAACGTTAAATTAAATTCTCCTTTTTTTCGTTCTACCGAAAATGTACTGGGAGCCCACTGTTGCTATAGTAACAAACACTTTTACGTTAATCTGATTGACAGATAAATATTGCGATCTTATTTCAATGTTGTTGAGGTTTTTTCAGCTTTGTACAAAGTTTGTGTGGTGTGATTACAAAAGTAGATAAGTAATTGTAAATAAATAAGTAGATAAATAGTAGTAAATAAATATATAATATGTAAGATGTGACGACAAGAGAATGTATTTCTAATTCATGTTTTTTTTGTGATTATTTCTTTGATGATTAATGTTCCCTGCTCAATCGTTCGAGTATTTGATTGCTTTTGCCTTTTTGGAGTGTTTTAGCCTGCTTAAGGGGGAGGGGGCTCGCGCGCTGCTCAAACAATACAGACCACTGATAAGTGAAGCAGCAGCAGCTCCGTGTCCTGTATTCATTTATACCTATTTCTCCCCTCATCAGGTATGAAATATATAAAAGCAATGAGAGTATGTTTTTTTGACATGTAAGAGTTCAAGAAATGTTAATTACATTGTTTAAAGTGTTTAAGTTTACTGTTATCACGGACATGTAAAAGTTTGCTGCAAGTCACGTCTGTGTGCTGCGTCACGCGTGCTAGTTATACATTTCATGCTAGTGATGGAGACCATGCGGTCTCGGAGAGAAGGCGCAATATTAGAGTAAGTACACAAATAATATGTGTCTTGGTGAAATAATGCAATGAGTAAGTTGTAAAAGCCAAATGACTTTGAAAATGAGTGTCTGTACTAAAAATGTATCAGGAAGAATAATTCTGGCAAACATGAACACATTTTTAGGATTTATTCACGTGTAAAAATGTTATATATGTTATCAGTGAATATTCCAGAGTACAGGTCTATGCTTAATCTGTGGACACAGTAGTAAAAGAGAAATACTGGTACTTTATATGTAATTCTGTTATATTAGCCTGCTCTTGAAGTAATGCACTGTCATTGATTGACATAAGATATATTGAACTGTTTTACATTGTATAAAAAAAACAATACAGACCACTGATAAGTGAAGCAGCAGCAGCTCCGTGTCCTGTATTCATTTATACCTATTTCTCCCCTCATCAGAGCGGTGAGGGTACTACATTTTGGAGGCCCCGCTGGGATGAAATGCAGTGAAGGTCGGCGTCCATAGATGATGGTCTACCTCCAGTGTCATTCATCCTGACTTGCGGCTGAGGAGAACAGAGTGAGAACGGCTCGCGTCCACGTTGAGTTCGGAAGAAGAGTGCGTGCTATCTGAGGTTGATCGTCGATACCCGGAACATTGCCATTTTCCGACCAGCTAAGACTGCTTTTCTGCATCACACTGCACACACCCACAGCCCAAGTGAACCATGGATCTGTTAGAGGACTTAAGACTTGAAGTGATAGGAGTATTGTATTCACTATCAAGAGAAAACCTTGTGAAATTGTGTGATTTCTTGAATATTGAAGGGAGTGAACATGTTATCGACAAAAGCCGCTCATGTGTCATTTCTGCACTAGTGAACCATCTTGAAAGGGAGGGGTTAGATGAACTGGAAGATAATGGCATGTCAGAACTTTTGTGTGTAAGAGACAAAATTTGTGAATTTCAACGGGGGAGTGAAAATACCTCCGAACAGACAGCACATGTGAATCAGAGAGTGATTGTAGACTCAGTAGTGCAGGTCACAGAGCAAGAAAAGCTACAAAAAGAAATTGATACGTTGCAGTTAGCTTTGCAAAAACTAATTGAACAAAAACATAACATCGTTACAAGCACACAGCAGAATGTTAGTGCCCCACACCACACAAACATGCAGCTAAGCTATGACACACAGCAAAGTTTAGACACACAAACTACCAACCTAAAGTGTCACTCAGCGTCAACACGACCAGTTATGTCAACATGGAGCAGGGAGTTCAAAATATCTGGCCAGATAGGTGAACCTTGGCAAAAAGACAAACTTCCTTCTCAAGTCTAGCTCACCAAATTGAACATGGACGGAGCAGAGGTTACTCTGAGCTTGAAATTGTTGATGCTGTAATCCGAGCAATTGCACCAGGCATGCAGCTTCGTAGCTACTTAGAGGGAAAGACAAACCTTACACTGCCCACATTAAGACGGATTCTCAGGGCTCATTTCCAAGAAAAGGGTGCCACTGAGCTGTATAAACAACTTACCTCAGAGGTACAGAGCAGCAGAGAGACCCCGCAAAGCTTTCTTGTCCGCTGTCTGGATTTACGACAAAAGATTCTGTTTGCTTCACAGGAGGCCGAATCCAGTTTGAAGTATGACCCACAGTTAGTCCAAAGCATGTTTCTCCACACTATCCTGACGGGCCTACAGAATGACAGCATTAGAGGTGATCTGCGACCCTATTTGACACAAACTGATGTAAGTGACGAACTACTCTTTGACAAAGTCAATCTGGCGTGTACCCATGAAGCTGAGCGCCAAAGTAAAAAGAAACTCGTCCAGCCATGCACCACTAAAGTACACGCAGTTCAATCCAGTGATACCACTCTGGAGAAAAAAGGAAAAACACCACCTCAGCACAATCCAGAGAAGACCGAACTTCAGATCTTAAGTGAGCTGAGAGAAATGCGTTCAGGCATGGCACTGTTGAGAGACCTCAGTGCGGAGGTATCTCAAATTAAAGAGTCAATCAAGCAACCTCAGGTCATGTCCACTCAGTCCCCCCACTAACTAGCGCATCCCCGCCACAGACTCAATACCCTGTACAGACTCAATATCCACCTCAATATTACTGGCAGCCTTGCGACCAGAGGAGAGAGACAGTTCCACGACCACAGTGGCTTCCAGCACAACGCTATCACCCTCCTGCGACTCGAGTAAGGAAATGCTTTGCATGTCAACAAAGTGGATTGGATGTCTACTGTAGTCACTGTTACAAGTGTGGTGGTAGCGACCATTTCTCAGCTGGCTGTCGAGCACGGATGCCCACGACACACAGAGATGGTTCTTTAAACGAGGACAGGTCACGACCGCGGGACAGGCCGTGACCAGTGCGATGGAAGAGTCCCGTCAAAGCTGTTCATTTGGTGGCACCATTCACCCTGACCTCATGTTGAGACACTGTGAGACTGGTAAGCAAACATTGTACCGCTCTGGGGCATGTCAATCTAATCACGGGACAGAAAATGGGAAACAACGTAATCAGTCCTCCAATGTCATTATAAATTCTGCTTTGCCAAAAGGGAAATCGAAAGAAAAAAGGTCGATGGGTACTGCTTTTGTGGGGAAGCAGTGTCTGGTACAGTGTTACATTCAAGGCCAGCTTGTTGATGTATTATGGGATACAGGATCTCAAGTGTGTATAGTGGACGAACTGTGGAAAAACAAACACTTACCAAATATCAGACTGAGAAATGTTGCAGAGGTAATTGATGCGCCTGAAGGACTCTGCCTTGTGGCGGCAAACGGGCAGGACATACCTTATGCAGGGTGGATGGAAGTGACTTTTGGGTTGGCATCAAATGAAGTAAAAGCAAAAGAACTGATCATACCTGTGTTGGTAATGAAGGGCAGAGAGCTTCGTCATCCTATCATTGGATACAACGTGATTGAGCAAATAGTGAACAACAAGGAAGTAACTCAGCCAAACACCAATGAATCGGTGGAGAGAGAAAAAGTTCAAGCTTTCATTGAGCAAGTTCATGCAGAAACGTTATGTGAATATTTAGTCAAAACAAAAAAAGAAAATGTTCATGTGCCCAAACACACATCAGTACAAATTGAATGCAGAGTGCAGTCACACCGACCAAAATTAAATACATTGCTAATTTTTGAGCCTGACGTTAACCCACAGTGGGCGGAGGGGTTGGAGTTCTGTGAGACGATTGTAACCCTGCGACAACATGCATCTCCCCACATAATTGTCAGTGTACAGAACCCTACGGATCATGACCTACTGTTAGCAGGCAAAATGGTCATAGGCACAGTGCAACCTGTACAGGCAGTGTATCCAACTGCCACTTGTGAGGGACCTGACTTAACTTCTTTGAGGGTCAGTCAAAAAACAGATGAAACCGTCCATACCTCTGACATCGCATGGGAACCACCGCTGGACTTAAGCCATCTCAGTGAGTCTAGAAGACACATTGTAAGACAGATGCTGAGAGAGGAAGCAGCTTCCTTTTCGAAATCCGATGATGACATTGGCTGCATAGATGGGCTGCAGTTGACTATCTCGCTAACAGACACGATCCCAGTCGCACGCACTTACCAGTCAGTACCTCGTCCCCTGTACAAAGAAATGAAGGATTACCTACACGATCTCATTGCCCAAGGATGGGTTAAACAGTCAAACTCGCCGTATTCCTCGCCAGTGGTCTGCGTCCGAAAAAAGGATGGTAGTTTGCGGTTGTGTATTGACTACAGAGAATTAAATCGGAAAACAAACCCCGACCGACAGCCCATTCCACGTGTCCAGGATATCATGGACAGTCTTGGAGGAAACAGCTGGTTCTCACTACTTGACCAAGGAAAAGCATACCATCAGGGTTTCATGGCCAAAGAGAGTAGACCCATGACGGCTTTCGTAACGCCATGGGGGTTGTATGAATGGATTCGTATCCCTTTTGGTCTGATGAATGCTCCCGCGGCTTTCCAACGCTGCATGGAAGAGTGCCTGAAGGATCTCAGAGACGATTGCTGTGTCCCCTACCTTGATGACACGCTAGTGTTCAGCAAATCCTTTGAAGACCATGTCAATGATGTGAAAAGAGTCCTGCAGCATTTAAGGCGATATGGGATCAAACTCAAGCCTAGTAAATGTGAGATGTTCAAGCGGGAAGTTCGTTACCTGGGGAGGATTGTGTCCGCGGAAGGAAGTAAAATTGACCCTGCTGACACCGAGGCTGTGAGAGCCCTGAGAGAGAAAAGACCCAGCACGGTGGGACAGCTGAGAGCCGTACTTGGCCTGTTAAGTTACTATAGGCAGTACATCAAAGATTTCTCCAAGATTGCTGGGCCGCTCTATGACTTGCTGAAAGGAGAAGTGGAGAAAAAGGGCGAAGGATACAATGGAACCACCACCAAGTGTACAAAAAATAAAAAGAAAGGAGTGCCTTCTCAGAAACCCATTCTATGGACAGAAAACCATCAGCAGAGATTGGAGACACTAATAGACTGCTTGGCGGAACCTCCGGTCCTTGGATTTCCTGATTTCTCGCAGCCGTTTATACTCCATACAGATGCCTCCAACCAGGGACTTGGTGCGGTTCTGTACCAAAGGCAACAGGGGAAACTTAGAGTTATTGCTTATGGATCCCGTACACTGACAGCCTGTGAAAGAAATTATCATCTTCACTCAGGGAAATTGGAGTTTCTAGCCTTGAAGTGGTCCATCACAGAGAAGTTCCGTGATTATCTGTACTACGCACCTACCTTCACAGTATACAGCGACAACAATCCGCTTACCTATGTACTGACTAGTGCCAAGCTCAATGCGACTGGATCCAGGTGGGTTGCGGAGCTCGCGGATTTCCATTTCACCATAAAATACCGCCCTGGTAAAGAAAACATTGATGCAGACAGCTTATCCAGGATGCCGCTGGAAGTTGGAACCATGATGGAGCAATGTACAGAGGAACTCTCATCCGATTGCGTCGAAGCAACCATACAGGCTGTAGAAGTGCAAGATCCTGCCATGTCGTGGACAGCCATGAGTTCGCTTTATGATCCGACGGAGTGTGCTGAGTCAGGGCAGTCTTTTTCCACCGATGAGATACGACAAGCACAGAGAAGTGATACCCACATTGGACCTGTAGTACAATATAAGAGGGCTGGCGAAAAACCCTCCAGACACTTATTAAGGACATTCAGTGCACAGAGTAGAAGCTTGCTGCGTCAATGGGACAAACTATGCATTGGAGAGGATGGAATACTCCGCCGGAAGACAGCTACCCGATCTCAGCTTGTGCTGCCTGAAATATATAAACAACATGTTCTGCAGGAGTTACATTGTAAAATGGGGCATCAAGGAGTGGAGAGGACGACGTCATTGATTGTAGAAAGATTCTTCTGGCCCAAAATGCAGGGTGAAATTGAACATTTCGTGACCAAGAGTTGTAACTGTCTGAAACAAAAGAAACCAAGTAGAGAAACCAGAGCACCACTAATGAATATTGTCACCACTCACCCATTTGAACTCGTTTCCATTGACTTTTTGCACCTGGACAGGAGTAAAGGAGGGTATGAATATATCCTGGTGATAATTGATCACTTCACGAGGTTTGCGCAAGTGTACGCCACCACATCAAAATCTGCAAAAACTGTCGCTGATCGAATATTCAATGACTATGCACTGAAATTTGGATTTCCCCAAAAGATTCATCATGACCAGGGAGCAGAATTCGAGAATCAGTTGCTTTACCAGTTAAAAAAGTATTGTGGAATTGCAGGATCGCGAACAACCCCATACCACCCGCAAGGAAACGGACAGGTTGAACGTTTCAACCGGACGTTGCTCCAGATGTTAAAAACTACAACCTACAACAGTACGCGATGTGAGGTTACTGAATTTTCACCATTCTATCTCTTGTTTGGGAGATCACCGAGACTACCCGTTGACTTGCTCTTTGGATTAACGGCAGCGGAAGGGATTAACAACCATAAGGAATATGTAAAGAGATGGAGGCAAGGAATGCAGGAAGCTTTTGAGATTGCCAAAGAAAACAGCAAGAAGACAGCAGAAAGGAACAAAAGGAACTATGAGGGCAAAGTGAGGAACTCAGTGTTGCACCCAGGAGATCGTGTTCTGGTGCGAAATCTCACACCCAGAGGAGGTACAGGAAAGCTTCGCAATCACTGGGAAGATGATATACACACAGTTATTCGTCGAATGGGAGAAGAAAGTCCTGTTTATGAAGTCAAGCCGGAACGAGGAAAGGGAAGATCGAGGGTTCTACATCGAAATCTCTTGTTACCGTGTGATTACCTGCCAATGGAAATGGAGCTCAGAACACAGCCAAAAACAAAGAAAAGAGTGGACAAACCTACCTCTGTAGAAAGGGATGAATCTAGCTCGGAGGAAGACGATGAAGGATGTAGTCAGTGGTACTTACCTGCGGTCCAGTCTCAGCAACCTGTGGAAGGAAACAGTGAGTTGGAAAGCAGAAACTTACCAGTTATCTGGCCCCGTGAACCTGAAAAGGAAAGGGAAGAAATTGGTCAAGAGGTAGCGAAAGATCATGAAACAGAAGTTCGAATGGAAAATGAGGAGATATCTCAACAGAAAGTTGATGTGATGGAGGAGGAACAACCTGGAGGAAAATCTGACGATACAGCAGATGGACATCTAGCCCTGTGGGAAAGTAACCGTGAAGAAGAACAGGAGTGTAGATTGCCTAAGAGAGAGAGGAGACCACCAAAGACATTCACCTATGATTACCTGGGTACCCCTGCATGCTATAATGTAGAGCAGATGAACACAATAGCGTTTCAACCCACGCCATATGAAATGCACAGCATGACTCCATGGACTTACCCAGCATCACAGTATCAGCCAGTATACTTTTACCCATATAAAGACTTATATGCACACTGAAAAGTATGGATTAGAAAAAAAAGCAGTATTAGGGGGACAAGAGACTATGCAGTTCCCTAATAATCCCTTTATTGATGAACTGAACATACAGTTAACTTGCAGTGCATACATAAATTAGAACATTTGGATATAAGACAGCACCACTTAAAGAAGAAAGTGAAAACAAAGTAATGTCGGGACGACATGTATTTTCGAGGGGGAGAGTGTGGTGATTACAAAAGTAGATAAGTAATTGTAAATAAATAAGTAGATAAATAGTAGTAAATAAATATATAATATGTAAGATGTGACGACAAGAGAATGTATTTCTAATTCATGTTTTTTTTGTGATTATTTCTTTGATGATTAATGTTCCCTGCTCAATCGTTCGAGTATTTGATTGCTTTTGCCTTTTTGGAGTGTTTTCGCCTGCTTAAGGGGGAGGGGGCTCGCGCGCTGCTCAAACAATACAGACCACTGATAAGTGAAGCAGCAGCAGCTCCGTGTCCTGTATTCATTTATACCTATTTCTCCCCTCATCAGGTATGAAATATATAAAGCAATGAGAGTGAGTTCAAGAAATGTTAATTATATTGTTTAAAGTGTTTAAGTTTACTGTTATCACGGACATGTAAAAGTTTGCTGCAAGTCACGTCTGTGTGCTGCGTCACGCGTGCTAGTTATACATTTCATGCTAGTGATGGAGACCATGCGGTCTCGGAGAGAAGGCGCAATATTAGAGTAAGTACACAAATAATATGTGTCTTGGTGAAATAATGCAATGAGTAAGTTGTAAAAGCCAAATGACTTTGAAAATGAGTGTCTGTACTAAAAATGTATCAGGAAGAATAATTCTGGCAAACATGAACACATTTTTAGGATTTATTCACGTGTAAAAATGTTATATATGTTATCAGTGAATATTCCAGAGTACAGGTCTATGCTTAATCTGTGGACACAGTAGTAAAAGAGAAATACTGGTACTTTATATGTAATTCTGTTATATTAGCCTGCTCTTGAAGTAATGCACTGTCATTGATTGACATAAGATATATTGAACTGTTTTACATTGTATAAAAAAAACAATACAGACCACTGATAAGTGAAGCAGCAGCAGCTCCGTGTCCTGTATTCATTTATACCTATTTCTCCCCTCATCAGAGCGGTGAGGGTACTACATTTGCTTCATACATTTCGTTTAACTATGCTGTCAAAGGGCGAGATTTACCGTTTAATTGAACTGTGTGCATATTTAGACACTTACATTGTTCTTGCTCCGTCAGTGCAATAACTGCGTCCATGTTATGAGCCGAGTTTTTCATTTACTTCAAGTGCTCAGTGCGCTGGTATTATCAATGGGATGACCCATTTCCGGAGTTGCCATAATTAAAATTTAAAATCAGAATATGAGCATATTCCCTGAATTGAAACGTAAGCAATACTGATTCAAAACACGAGTGCCCCGCCCCCCAGCCGAACTGGAGGTTTTGATTGGTTTTGCACGGTGCACCTGAGTCAGATCTGACTGTTATTGGCTGAAGCGCTCCAGATCTTACTGTTATTGGCTGAAGCGCTCCAGATCTGACTGTTATTGGCTGAAGCGCTCCAGATCTGACTGTTATTGGCTGAAGCGCTCCAGATCTGACTGTTATTGGCTGAAACGCAGGGCTCCACCGCAGTAGTTTGAAAAGTGTCTGTCAAATGTCAGCTTGGCCTGTTGCTCCGTCGGCAAATTTGACAAAGTACTTTGTACTTTTGGTGAAAAATAAATGTAGAGAAGTTGAATACTTTATTTTTATTTTACTCAAGTAAGAGTAAAAGTACCACAATTTAATTATACTCAAGAAAGTAGAAAAAAATGAAAAATCTACTCAAGTACTGTAACGAAAGTATTTGTAATTAGTTACTTTCCACCACTGAAATTAATGTGCTATATTTCAGATCAATATATTTGTTTTCCTTCATTTTAATCAACACTAACTTTATTCTCATCTGAATTATAAATAACTTATTTTTGTATAAAATAAAAAATCCCGAATAATCCAGACCAACCAGAGGACACTATTTCTACAACATCATCAGTGCTGAAGCGGAACTACCAGAGCCGTTCGGCAGATAGCGAGCAGATATTTTGTCTCACGTCGTGCACAAAGGCACCAGGGTGGCGGTGCCACCGGCTTTTATATATAAATATAGCTGCGAGCAGCGATGAAGGGCCAAAGCCGGCGGTACCACCACCCTGGTGCACCAGGGTTGCGGTGCCACCGGCTTGGGCCCGTAATCGCTGCTCGCAGTTATATTATATTGTAGTATATTATACTACAATTATATATATAAAAGCCGGTGGCACCGCCACCCTGGTATATTATTATTATTATTATTCTAATGACTATTCGGGCACTTTTGGGGCTCTTAACGTGCACGAAAACTCTTGAAACTTTGCACACGTCAGAACCCACGGCCATCAGGGCCGGGCAGAAGCTGGTACCCGGGCGTGGCATAAATCAAACACGCTTGCATGTAATAATTTGAAACTCGGTACACATATAGATCTCATCGGTTCATATATACTTCATGCTCTTACTTTTTACCCCAGCCCAACAGGAAGTCAGCTATTAACCCTTTAAAGGGTCATGAAACCCCCCTCTTTCAGCTCAAGTCTAGCTCACAATCTTTTTGAAAAATGCAACTTAAATGGGCGTGGATGCTGTGAGAAGAAGCGAGGGAGTGGGTGTGGTTTGGCCATCACTGTCATAGCCAGTGGCCCATGCATATCGACTGTCACTAAAAAGCAGTGGTAAAACGTGAGGAAATGCTAGATTTTTTTTATAGCTGGCAAAGTTAATGTCTAATGAAATACACTGACACTTTATTATTGTCCTTTCAAAAGTAACTGAATGCCCTGCTACATATATTAGCCTACAGTAATCGTAATTCTATTTTAAACATATTAATGTAGACTACATGTATAATTATAATGTCATTATAAAATATATAGTTGTTTATATAGACACTAAATGCATATATTTGAAAATAATTAATTTTCCGCTTAAAAAAAAAACAACGTTCTGTGCATAGCCTAATATCTACGCACCCGCTGAACTCCCATAATAAAGATGGCTCTGTGAGGACTTCTCATTTTAGACACACCACACACACACACACACCTCTGAAGGGATAGAAAAGTCCTCGGGACTTGGTACCGCATCACTCGCAAGACGCAACCTGCATTGGTCGTCAACAAGGCGAAGTCCACCATTCTCTCTCGAGAAAAATGTTTGCGGCACACGCTATAGTTTAGATGTGTCCGTGGTTGATCAAACCAACCGCCCGGAGCCAGAGTTTAGCCCTGGCAGCATCGCGGGGAAACATATTCAAACCACTTGGACTTTTGCACCACGAAAACAAACACTGCGTCCCATGATTGTCTCTCTCATCTAGGCTACTACGCGATATCAGTTTGACATGTCTGTTATTGGAAAGATCCACGTGGTGTCATGAATAATTAAGAGACAATGTCTTCTCATAGGATATGAACTCAGTCTCATTAATAATTATGAGACTATGGCGGCAAATCAATGACAATAATAAACGAGCGCACAGCTGATGCTGGCGCGCGCGGTAAATGACTTTCGCGAGCGAATAACAGATCTACACGCGAGGAAACGGGAACTCGCGAGCTCATTCAAGCCCTGCGCGCGCTCATGACATCTCCTCTGCACGCAATACAAGCCCTCGCGCGCGCGATTGATCATACCACACGCCCTCGCGCGCGCAATTGATCATTCCACGCTCTCGCGCTTGATCTGCTCTGGCCTGCTCCTTTTGCTTGCTCGAACAATTTTATTTTTGACAGTTGAGGGGCGGGACTCCCCTTTTCCGGAAGTCAGTTGTGATTGGACGCCTGTCCAATGACTTGTAATTCACTTGACTTGAGACATCACTAATTTTTATTTATTTATTGTGGTTAATTAATGTGTAATGTGATTTAATGCATTGTTAATATAGAATATATTCTTTTAACAAAGTATTACTAGTGATTGCATTGTGTTGTTAAGAGATATTTACAGACTGTAATGACACATTTCCATGGTTATTAGCATTGTAAATCATGAAAATTCTTATACATTTTTACATTTTATATTTAAAAGACTATGTGATTTGTGTTGGCTTAAAATATCTAAAATAAATTGGAGAAAAAGTCATATTTGCTATAGTTCCCCTAGACCCCCAATTTACCATATATTTACGTTTTTCCGACCAAAATTAAGACTAGTAATTATTACTAGTAATTGCCTAGTAGTACTAGTACTACTAGTAATTTTAGTAATACTAAAATTATTACTAGTAATTGCGCCACTAGTTCTGGCGCAATATGGCTGCCGTCGCATCATCCAGGTGGATGCTGCACATTGGTGGTGGTTGAGGAGATTCCCTCCTTCTATGTAAAGCGCTTTGAGTGTCCAGAAAAGCGCTATATAAATGTAATGAATTATTATTATTATTATTAAAATTAAAGTGGATCTGAGAGCCTCAGAATGTAAAAAGTGTCCATTTAAATAGTTGTAAATATAACAAGGGCTTTGGATCAAAGATAAATTACTTGTTTATATCAATAAGCAAGAGTTGTTGTGTAAGCTTTTTGTTTTCATCCTGTGTATTACTATTATGTCAATTTTGAGTGGTTCATTATATTTTCTATTAAATGTAAAAGGTGTTCTGGCAGCATGAATGTATTTAATTTTCTATGTAACATAATAAGATATGTTATGTGCAGATGGGGTTTAATCATTTATACTGTGTACACTACTTGCCTCATACTGTCTCTTAAGTTATTAGCTTACAAAAAGTTAGATGATTAAGATCACTATATAATGATGTAATAGCTTTGCTGGGTTTAATAATTAGCTGGATTTAATATTGTTTCTCTTTATTCGGTAGCAAATCCTGGAAAGGCTTTTAAAGCTATAATTAATGCTGTGTACTGTATCTTAACTTGAGAAGCCAGAACCCCTTTTACATTTAATAGAAAATATAATGAACCATTTATATTATGTAAAAATTCATACAAAATTTGGTAGATTTACAATGCTAATAACCATGGAAATGTGTCATTACAGTCTGTAAATTATCTCTTAACAACACAATGCAATCACTAGTAATACTTTCTGTTAAAAAAAATATCTGGTAAGAATATATTCTAAATTAACAATGCATTGAATCACATTACACAATAATTAACCACAATAAATAAAACAAATTAAGTGATGTCTCAAGTCAAGTGAATTACAAGTCATTGGACAGGCGTCCAATCACAACTGACTTCCGGAAAAGGGGAGTCCCGCCCCTCAACTGTCAAAAATAAAATTGTTCGAGCGAGCAAAAGGAGCAGGCGAGAGCAGATCAAGCGCGAGAGCGTGTGGAATGATCAATCGCGCGCGCGAGGGCTTGTATTGCGTGCAGAGGAGATGTCATGAGCGCGCGCAGGGCTTGAATGAGCTCGCGAGTTCCCGTTTCCTCGCGTGTAGATCTGTTATTCGCTCGCGAAAGTCATTTACCGCGCGCGCCAGCATCAGCTGTGCGCTCGTTTATTATTGTCATTGATTTGCCGCCATATGAGACACCGATGAGTCATCAACGCACTAACATTGCACGGCCACGTCACAGCCTGTGACGTGGACACGATGAAGATTTTAAACCCGGAAGACGAAAAAAGCGGAAAAAAACTAAAATGTAACCATTTTAACCCTATTATTAAATCTAACAGATGCTAACATTGTCTTCAATTGTGTTCAACACACATACCTCTGTTAAAATCTCAGAAAATTTGGTTTGGGGTTTCATGACCCTTTAAGACCGACGGGAGCGTCGGCGCTCCCATTTGCGTGTGTCTGTTTAAAAGCCTATAGAAACTGAAACCAAATGGCTAGCTCAATCATTCTTTTTGCATACAAAACCAGAGATGTAACATGTTCAGATCAAGCCTCCAACATGCCCATGTTGCGTTGTTTTCACCCTCTAATCAGTCTGTACAAACTGCGTAATATTCGTTTACAAAAAACAACAACACAAAAATGCATTGCACGTCCTTCCACACATGTTCTGTAGATCTGCTATTGATATTTACGTCTTCCGATGACTCATTGACGTATCAGGTTCTGTGCACTATGACCCCCGGGTGTGTCACATGTTGTGACGTCACACGCTGCGTCATTTGACCATGCGTTTGACTCCCGTTTGACTCCCATTTGCTATATGTTCCTTATATCGTTATTGTCTTTTTACCATCGCTTTATTTTATTATTTCTTTCTCCTTTAGACGTTCACAAATACAAGGACATTCACACACACACACACACACGCGCGAGCACGGGCGCGCGCACGCACGCAGCGTTATGTCTAAACGAAAGTACACGCCTTTTTTTTGAATGAGTGTAAAAATGAGTGTATCTTAAAAACTAATTTATGTAAACAGTTCAAATCAATTCTGTATAGTTTTAAATTGATTTGTGCACGTTTTTCTCATTGACAAGTTTGAAGTTGACATTTATTAATTTTTGTATTGAAGAAAATATGTAAAAAAAAAAAAAAAAAAATTTCTTTTTGTTTATTGCACTTTTGAGATATTTATATAGTTACTATTGATTTATTACAAACATAGCCTTCAAACTGGGAGAGTAAGGATTATTTTGATGTATGGCATATGAAAATGCTCAAAAAAATGACAGCACAGCATGTAAAAATACAAAGATATACTCTGGTGGAATTGTTCTATGGCAGGTCATAAAGGGTTAAGGGTTGTTTGGAAAACGCATGCAATGGAATGTGAAATACTCCTCCTAGAGAATTCAAACACACGGCACGAAACTCGGTCAGCATGAAGTCAAGACACTGAGGATGAAAAATTGTCAGGGGATTTTTGATATTTTGAACGGTTTGGCCAGGGGGAGGAAACGAAATTATGGCGAGAAACGTGAAACAGGAAGTGTGTTATAACTACTGCATACATTAACTAATCTTGATGAAACTTCAGCAGTGTGTTCGTTGTAAGAGCCCGATCACATGGATGTGACTATTGTGAGTCAAAGTTATAGTGCCACCAACTGGCAGCAGGAAGTGTGTCACTTTCAAAATGCTTTTAAATCACCCTCTTATTTTTACCCGATTTGCTTCAAACTTGATGTGTATAATGTAGACACACGCCAGATGTAGACCTGTGAAAGGATTATTGATATCTTAGATACTGTTGCCGTGACAACGCATCAAACTTTAATATTCTTTTTGGATGCTTTTGAGACTCTTAACGCACTTTTGGGGCCCTTAACGTGCTCAAAAACTCTTGAAACTTTGCACACGGTCCAGAACCCGCGGCCATCAGGGCCGGACTGAAGCTGGTACCCGGGCATGGCAGGGGGGCTAAACAGCACCCCCTGGAACGGGGTCCGACAATTTGGTCCATATATCCAACACGCTTTACCCTATTTGCTTCAAACTTGATGAGTATAATGTAGACACACGCCAGATGTAGACCTGTGACAGGATTGTTGATATCTTCGCTGCTGTTGCCGTGACAACGCATCAAACTTTAATATTCTTTTTGGATACTTTTGAGATTCTTAGCGCACTTTTGGGGCCCTTAACGTGCTCAAAAACTCTTGAAACTTTGCACACGGGTCAGAACCCGCGACCATCAGGGCTCGACAGCGCCCCCTGGAACGGGGTCCGAAAAAAGCCTTTGAAGTTGGAAGCGGGTTTTGCAGTCGAAACGTTAAACGAAACTTTACAGCAAAACTTAACTTAGAACCGAGACTTTTAACGGAAAAGAAAACACAGGAAAAGAAAGGAAAGTGAGACGAGTTAGATGGCTTGAATGAGCCGTTTTAAACCCTGATCTTGATTTGGGTCATTTGTCTCTATGCGTCTACATGGTTACTATAACCATCGTCTGCTCCACCCGACTTTTCTGCCGAGACTTTTTCGAGAGAGAGAGTTTTTTTTTAGAGAGCCAGAAAAAGAGAGGGTTTAAGATTTTAAACTCAAAGTTTGTCCAACCTCCAGGATGAGTTCTGGCCAATTGGACACTGGCTTAATTTAGGAGGTGGCTCTATTTTCTTCTTATCGTAAATCATGCGTTATCTGTGATCTCCTTGCTTTTCAGCACTAAGCAGAGAGAACAAGAGGCCACAGTTTAGACATTATTACTATTATAAGAATACAAAACATTTTACACAGATTTCACTCAAGCCATCTTCTGAATTAAGGGCATACGATTATTTTGATTGGAAGCACGATACTCTTTCATTCATACACACAGTTATATCACAATTACATGATTTATATGTAATCTAAGATTTATATGTAATCTAAGCATAACATGCATGAATTGTAGGAACAACAAGCATTTTGATGTTTGATTATAAGTCCACTGAGCATTGTTCTGTGTGAGTTTTAATGGGTTTGATATGTAAAGTCTCATGGTTTGAGAGATTTCAGCTCTGGGTCCTTCAGAGGTATTTATGATTACGGCGGTCTGTTTTAAATCTGTTGTCCTGGGATCAAACACCTCGGTCGCTATCTTAGTGGGTCCATCTCTGAACCAATCAGTGTTTTCCAAACTATCTAACGTTGTCAACATTCATCCAGTTGAGCACATCACTTTGGAGCCTGCAGGGTCATAAAGTCCTTTCTGAGGGGGTCTATTGTTGACTAGCTGGAGCCGGGATCTTTAATGGCTGAATTAGTGATTGAGTTCCGTTTGGATGAATCAAATGGAAGATTCATTTGTGTTTGGTTCACCCTCAAACCCTACATAGTGCTTATTCTTTAGATATTCTTTTGAATGCGTATTAGTAGCTAATGAATAAGTACTGGTATCTATTTAATAGGTACTAGTGTCAGGGTTGCGTGCAGGTAGCCGAAGACGAGGACAAGGGAGGTTCAATATAGTTGATTTATTTAACAAAACTCAACTTCAGGAACATACAGGAACAAAGGAACAGACTCCAGGACTTCAGTAATAACACAACCATACATTGACGACGACCAACAAACACTGAGCTGTCGGACACTCGGGCGTCCAGGGCGGAGCTGCCCCTTCGGGTGGACATGGCAGTGAGGACCCTTCGTGTGGCCATGGTGGTGAGGACCATTCGGGTGGCCATGGCGGTGAGGACCCTTCGGGTGGCCATGGCGGTGAGGACCCTTCGGGTGGCCATGGCGGTGAGGACCCTTCGGGTGGGCATGGCGGTGAGGACCCTTCGGGTGGGCGCCCCCCCCAAATTTGAATGGGGAAATTGACAGGAAAGGGGGGATCCGGCAGCAACGAGGGTCTTGGGCTGGGCAGGACCAGCGGTGAAGAATCAGTGGGCTCTGGTGCAGGATCAGTGGGCTCTGGTGCATCTGGCGCAGGATCAACGGGCTCTGGCGAAGGATCAAAGGGCTCTGGCGCAGGATCAACGGGCTCTGGCGCAGGATCAACGGGCTCTGGCGCAGGATCTACGGGCTCTGGCGCAGGATCAGTG
This sequence comes from Chrosomus eos, assembly GCA_036326025.1. Classification (NCBI taxonomy): domain Eukaryota; kingdom Metazoa; phylum Chordata; class Actinopteri; order Cypriniformes; family Leuciscidae; genus Chrosomus; species Chrosomus eos. The sequence continues at coordinate 19,207,065 of CM070842.1, forward strand.
GGCTCTGGCGCAGGATCAGTGGGCTCTGGCGCAGGATCAGTGGGCTCTGGCACATCATGTGACTCGGAACTGGACGGGGCCAGCACATCATGGGACTCGGAACTGGACGGGGCCAGCACATCATGGGACGCGGAACTGGACGGGGCCAGCACATCATGGGACTCGGAACTGGACGGGGCCAGCACATCATGGGACTCGGAACTGGACGGGGCCAGCACATCATGGGACTCGGAACTGGACGGGGCCAGCACATCATGGGACTCGGAACTGGACGGGGCCAGCACATCATGGGACTCGGAACTGGACGGGGCCAGCACTTCAGGGAGCTTGGGGCTGGACTCATGCTCTGGCAGGCAGGCGACGGTCTCTGGCTGGACGGTCTCTGGCTGGACGGTCTCTGGCTGGACGGCTGGACGGTCTCTGGCTGGACGTGGCTGACGTGAAGCTCTGGCTGGATGTGGCTGACGTGAAGCTCTGGCAGGACGTGGCTGACGTGAACCCCAGCCTCGGCAGCCATCTTTCTGGCTGATCGCACTAACATCAGCGGGGGATCAGTCATACTGGATATCATCCGGGGAAGTCCAGCGACCGATCTGGTGGTAGGGCTGATGCGGAGTACAGGCTCTGGCGGGCAGGCGATGGGCTCAGGCTCTGGCGGGCAGGCGATGGGCTCAGGCTCTGGCGGGCAGGCGATGGGCTCTGGCGGGCAGGCGACGGGCTCAGGACATACTGGATCCGGAACCGGTTGGAGTGGGAGATCTTCTATGACGTAGTTGGATCCACACGCCCACAGAGTGTGATCCACGAACTCCAGAAAGGTTATATTTAGGTCCTTTACCAGAATAATCTGGGCTAGCGGGTCCTTTAATCCACCCCAGAAACTTTGTGTTAATTCTTCTTCCTCCAACGAAATGTCATCATACAGCTCCAGGTAAAGCCCTGCATACTCCTCAAGAGAGCACTCATTTTGAAAGAGGATAGGTGTGTTAAAGGGGTTCACCTTTTTCTTCTTTCCTCTTCTTCCCTTGTTCATCTTTGGGGTTTTCTTTTGTACGGTTGGTCGTTCTGTCAGGGTTGCATGCAGGTAGCCGAAGACGAGGACAAGGGAGGTTCAATATAGTTGATTTATTTAACAAAACTCAACTTCAGGAACATACAGGAACAAAGGAACAGACTCCAGGACTTCAGTAATAACACAACCATACATTGACCACGACCAACAAACACTGAGGGAAAACACAGGGCTTAAATGAACTGAACCAAACGAGATAATTAACTGAAAACAGGTGAAGAAACTGAACACAAACGAGAAGCGGGAAAACTAACAGGACTAAACCAAAATCACAAAAGACAGGGGAAAACAAGATCACAAAACAGAACTAAAACACATCAAAACGTTACAACTAGTATGTAATGACTTAGAACTAGTATTTATTGAATAAATACTAGTATCTATTAATAGGTACTAGTATCTAAAAGGTCATTTTCTCTCTCTATCTCTCTCTCTCTGAGCCAATATGGCAAGCCATTTTAACATTTAATCATTTTAACCTACTAGTCTCTATTTTCATGCTACTACCCATTTTTTAGATACTAGTATCTATTCCATTAAGTACTAGTACTTATTCATTAGCGACTAGTGCTTATTCTGTTTAGAATATTCAAAGTGCTTATTCAATTTTTATGCTTATTTATATTTTCAGAGCAGAAAATCCGATTTTTCTGCTTTTCAATATTGCATCTAAAATGTAAGTGACTTGACGTGTGTGTGTGTGTGTGTGTGTGGAGAGAGAGAGAGAGAGAGAGAGAGAGAGAGAGAGAGAGAGAGAGAGAGAGAGAGAGAGAGAGAGAGAGAGGAGAGAGAGATTGTGTGAGTTACAGTGACAAGAGTTTAACCCTTTAAGGCCTTGTGTTTTTGGATATATATATTTTTTTTATAAAAAAAAGTGCATACAACCCATATATTTTAAATTTATTGTTTGCTTTAAATTGAATTAAGATTCTATGTTTGGTAATTGAACCTAAATAAATTTAAAATTAATGTGCTATATTTCAGATCAATATATTTGTTTTCCTTCATTTTAATCAACACTAACTTTATTCTCATCTGAATTATAAATAAATTATTTCTGTATAAAATAAAAATCCCGAATAATCCAGACCAACCAGAGCACACTATTTCTACAACATCATCAGTGCTGAAGCGGAACTACCAGAGCCGTTCGGCAGATAGCGAGCAGATATTTTGATATTTTGTGTCACGTCGTGCACAATAACCCTAAAGGCGCCAGGGTGGCGATGCCACCGGCTTTTATATATATATATACTATATATATATATAGTTTGATGCTCTGAGCCAATATGGCAAGCCGTTTTAACATTTAATCATTTTAACTAGTCTCTATTTTCATGCTACTAGTACTTCTTTTTTAGATACTAGTATCTATTCCATTAAGTACTAGTACTTATTCATTTGCGACTAGTGCTTATTCTTTAGTACTAGTGCCTATTCTTTAGATACTAGTGCTTATTCTTTAGATATTCTTTTGAATACGTATTAGTAGCTAATGAATAAGTACTGGTATCTATTTAATAGGTACTAGTATGTAATGACTGACAACTAGTATTTATTGAATAAATACTAGTATCTATTAATAGCTACTAGTCTCTAAAAGGTAATTTTCTCTCTCTCTCTCTGAGCCAATATGGCAAGCTGTATTAACATTTAATCATTTTAACCTACTAGTCTCTATTTTCATGCTACTAGTAATTCTTTTTAAGATACGTAAATCCGATTTTTCTGCTTATTCAATATTGCATCTAAAATGTAAGTGACTTGACGTGTGTGTGTGTGTGTGTGTGTGTGTGTGTGTGTGTGTGTGTGTGTGTGTGTGTGTGTGTGTGTGTGTGTGTGTGTGTGTGTGTGGTGTGTGTGTGAGAGAGAGTGAGAGAGAGAGAGAGATTGTGTCTGTTACAGTGACAAGAGTTTAACCCTTTAAGGCCTTGTCTTTTTGGATATATATATATTTTTTTTTTTACCAGATTTGCTTCAAACTTTATGTGTATAATGTAAACACACGGGAGATGTAGACCTGTGAAAGGATTATTGATATCTTAGATACTGTTGCCGTGGCAACACATCAAACTTTAATATTCTTGTTTGATGCTTTTGAGACTCTTAGCATGCTTGAAATTGCATGAAACTCGAAAGACACAGGTATGCATACAGTTCAGATCAAGCCGGACAACTTTCTAATTAACTGTCATTAGCTCAGACCAAGAGGAAGTTAGATATTTTGGTTTGAATATGGTCATTTTCTCTCCCTCTCTGAGCCAATATGGCAAGCCATTCTAACATTTAATCATTTTAGTCTACTAGTCTCTATTTTCATGCTACTAGTTCTTATTTTTTAGATACTAGTATCTATTCCATTAAGTACTAGTACTTATTCATTAGCGACTAGTGCTTATTCTTTAGATACTAGTGCTTATTCTTTAGATATTCTTTTGAATACGTATTAGTAGCTAATGAATAAGTACTGGTATCTATTTAATAGGTACTAGTATCTAATGACTTAGTACTAGTATTTATTGAATAAATACTAGTATCTATTAATAGCTACTAGTATCTAAAATGTCATTTTCTCTCTCTCTCTCTCTCTCTCCTCTCTCTCTCTCTCTCTCTCTCTCTCTCTCTCTCTCTCTCTCTCTCTCTCTCTCTCTCTCTCTCTCTCTCTCTCTCTCTCTCTCTCTCTCTCTCTCTCTTCTCTCTCTCTCTTTTCCCGAGCCAATATGGCAAGCCGTGTTAACATTTGATCATTTTAACCTACTAGTCTCTATTTTCATGCTACTAGTACTTATTTTTTAGATACTAGTATCTTTTCCATTAAGTACTAGTACTTATTCTGTTTAGAATATTCAAAGTGCTTATTCAATTTTTATGCTTATTTATATTTTCAGAGCAGAAAATCCGATTTTTCTGCTTATTCAATATTGCATCTAAAATGTAAGTGACTTGACGTGTGTGTGCGTGCGTGCGTGCGAGAGAGAGAGAGAGAGAGAGAGAGAGAGAGAGAGAGAGAGAGAGAGAGAGAGAGAGAGAGAGAGAGAGAGAGACAGAGAGAGATTGTGTCTGTTACAGTGACAAGAGTTTTTAAGCCTTGTCTTTTTGGATATATATATTTTTTTATATAAAAAAAAAATGTGCATACAACCCATGTATTTCAAATGTATTGTTTGCTTTAAATTAAATTAAGATTGTATGTTTGGTAATTGAACCTAAATAAATGTTAAATTAATGTGCTATATTTCAGATCAATATATTTGTTTTCCTTCATTTTAATCAAGACTAACTTTATTCTCATCTGAATTATAAATAACTTATTTCTGTATAAAATAAAAAATCCCGAATAATCCAGACCAACCGGAGCACACTATTTCTACAACATCATCAGTGCTGAAGCGGAACTACCAGAGCCGTTCGGCAGATAGCGAGCAGATATTTTGTGTCACGTCGTGCACAATAACCCTAATGGCACCAGGGTGGCGTTGCCACCGTTTTTATATATATATATATATATATATATATATTTTTGACTTGAGCTCCGCGGCTGAAGCTCCGCGAACGGTGACGGACTTTGGACTTGAGCTCCGCGAACGGCGACGGACTTTGGACTTGAGCTCCGCGAACGGTGACGGACTTTGGACTTGAGCTCCGCGAACTGCGACGGACTTTGGCCTTGAGCTCCGCGAACGGTGACGGACTTTGGACTTGAGCTCCGCGAACTGCGACGGACTTTGGACTTGAGCTCCGCGAACGGCAACGGACTTTGGACTTGAGCTCCGCGAACGGCAACGGACTTTGGACTTGAGCTCCACGAACGGTGACGGACTTTGGACTTGAGCTCCGCGAACTGCGACGGACTTTGGACTTGAGCTCCGCGAACGGCAACGGACTTTGGACTTGAGCTTGGACTTGAGCTGCCGAGTAGCCTCGGGCCCTGGGTACTCGGTACCCTTTATCCCCCGGTACCACGCCCCTGCATGGCATCCTTTGGGGTCAATATGAGACGCAGAACCCAAGGCGTCATTCAGGTGACGCTCGTCTAAATCCAAAGCACATAGCATCCTTTAGCGTATGAGAAGCAGATCCCAAGGCGTCATAACTGTAACCCTGCTCCAGACCTAAACCTACTACGTGTTATATTGACGCTAAAGGATGCCATGTGCGTAAGATTTCGACGAAATGTCATATGGCGTCACCTATATGACACTAAAGGATGAGAATGCGTTGGATAAACTCATCTTTCAGGCCTTTGACCGACCGGTTTGACTCTTCAGCGTGAGAAATCGGGGGTGTGGCGTGTGCGCGTGTGAAACCATTCAAATGCGGGTGTCTCACGGCCAATGCGTGAGAGTTGGCAGCTATGAATACGGTGTTAGCTATATATCTTAAAGTGCGATACTGTCGCATAATAGTGTCCCATGAAGGGCATCCCCTCCCCAATATTATTAAATGTCCTATTAGTGTCTTATTATTCTAAATATTTGAATTTATTGATCAAATTTAGGAATTTAAAATGAAAGATGAAGCATAGGCTACTGTTACCCTAGGTAGGGCTGATCAAATTAAATCATTTACACTGAAAAATTACAATTGCATAAAATAATGTTATGAAATTGATTTAAATGTACAAATAAGAAACAGTGGAAAGAAGTATACTAGGCTACTTATAAACATAACACTAAATTGCCAATAGGTGGCGGCAGGCGGCCGTATTAATGAGTGAGTCATTTATTCATTCATTCAAACGATTCGTATAAACGGTTGATTCATTCAAGAATGAGACAGATGGCCGTTTCTCAATATGCGTTCTTGTCTGTACTTGTGTTCTTGTGGACTTGTGAAACGTCATCAGTCGCTGCCCAAGTACTGTTCCAATTCAAAGTTCACATCTAGCCAAGAACAGTTCAAATCCCCGGATGTGTTCTTGATCCGCCCCGTTTACCGAGGATGCATCGAGAGGTGACTTGTGCGGACTTGAGACAGACAGGTATCCCAGAATGCATCTCGCACCAACCAGCAAGCGTCAATAGCAGAGGAGAAAACCCGCGTAATATCAAAATACTACTGTTATTGTGTCACGAAATGCATTTTTACGAGTGTTTCAGTCGAGAATGTAGTTGTTTAAAGCTCAAATCTGTGGTTTATTTATAAAGAGAGCGCCTATTTGAAAAATCTATCTGACGTTTTCGGAGTTGTGAGATCCAGGCAATCAGCGGGCGTTCAGCGCTGATTAACCCGACTGGAAGAGCTTTTCCTCGGCTTGTGCTTCTGATGTGTACCGCTGGCTCTGATGTCTCTAGTCTAGTAGTTAAACAATTCATCTATATAGATTAATATATAGTTTGTAATCTATAGTTTGTTCCATGGCAATTTGTTTTGGCTGAGGGCAAAGTGAAGTTTCATAACTTTATATATTTAGGCTATTTAAATTCAACTTTGTAGCACTATTAGAGAGCTGACTTATGTTTGACTGAATCGTTTGCTTTATTTCTCGTTATATAGCTTCTTATACCTTTTAGGCTACTTTTATACTGGATTGATCATTAAAACTGCATTTAACAAAAAGAAACAGGGTTGTGTAATTTTATTTAATATTTTTTAAAATAATTCGAATATTTGTAATTTATTTTACATTGTCTTCACTGTATGAACATGTATAATAAAATGAAACAACCCTGTCTGTTTTTTTAAATGTCCGTTTTAATGATTAATTTTTTTTATGAAAACAAAAAAAGAAGGGTTGTGTTTTATATTTCGTGTTATAAATGCAGTGAAGATAATCAATGTACACGTTGCCTGAACCAGATTTGTGTGGCCATTAATATGTTTATTTTTTTCAAATGAAAAGAGGCAGAGTGGTGTTTTATTTTGTTTTATTGTTGCCTCAAATATACATAGAAAGATAACCGGAGTAGCCAGAGCGAGCTGACTGACGCGAGCAAGAACGCACTGTTCCATTTGCAGAATAACCGGAATCGCGTCCTCCCGTCCTCAGGAGTTCGTTCTCCCGAGTCGAACTTGCAAGTCCGAACTACCAAGGACGCAAGTCTGAAGTTTGCGTACTTGGTATTGAGAAACGGCCAGATGTTTAAGAATGGGTCATTGAATCTTTGACTCAACCGAACCGATTCGGGTCAAAATGCTGAATCATTCAGTAATGAAAACAATGAGTGTTCCTGTGAGATGAGCCGTGGTTCTGCTGTGATTTTTGTTTGGAACTATTTTCGCTGCTGGAACAGAAGAAAAACAGCCAATATTACATCTAAAATGTAAGTGACTAAATTTTAACTGTTTATTGAACTGTTGTAGGAAATCAATGTCACATTTTGATATGGTATTCAGGAAAAATAATTGAGGCTGCTTAACACATATGTTAAAATATAGAAACTCCACATTTAGATTTTTAGAGGCAGTTACAGTATGTTGTTAACTGAGTGTGTGTGTGTGCTGCACTCATATAGATTTCTCCTCGAGAGGCTGCGCGAGCGTCAACAGCGCAACCTATTTATTATCCACAATCGATCGCAACAACATACAATAAATGTAATAAAATCAGAATCAGAATTCTCTCGGTTTAGTGATTCCCTAGTTATGTATTTTGTTTGTTATTGATGTTCTAATCAGGCTACTTGACTTGTCCGTTCGGGCAAGTAAAATTCTCTTTTACTTGTCCTTCAAAAATCCATTTGTCCCGGACAAGCGGACAAGCGGACAAGTTAGACGGGCTCTGGAGATACGAAGTCTCTATTTTCATGCTACTAGTACTTATTTTTTAGATATTAGTATCTATTCCATTAAGTACTAGTACTTATTCATTAACGACTAGTGCTTATTCTGTTTAGAATTTTCAAAGTGCTTATTCAATTTGTATGCTTATTTATACGCCTGTGAAGAGACGACTCAACGCCGGCGATATGTTATGCCTAAATTAATACATGATTAACTAACTGTATTTTTCTATGTACATTTCTGAAATGCACTTTCTGTATAGCTGCTTTGAGACAATGTGTATTGTGAAAAGCGCTATACAAATAAATTTGAATTGAATTGAATTATATTTTCAGAGCAGAAAATTCGATTTTTCTGCTTATTCAATATTGCATCTAAAATGTAAGTGACTTGATGTGTGTGTGTGTGTGTGTGTGTGTGTGGTGTGTGTGTGTGTGTGTGTGTGTGTGTGTGTGTGTGTGTGTGTGTGTGTGTGTGTGTGTGTGAGAGAGAGAGAGAGAGATTGTGTCTGTTACAGTGACAAGAGTTTTTAAGCCTTGTCTTTTTGGATATATATATTTTACATGTGCATACAACCCATGTATTTTAAATGTATTGTTTGCTTTAAATTAAATTAAGATTGTATGTTTGGTAATTGAACCTAAATAAATGTAAAATTAATGTGCTATATTTCAGATCAATATATTTGTTTTCCTTCATTTTAATCAACACTAACTTTATTCTCATCTGAATTATAAATAACTTATTTCTGTATAAAATAATAAATCCAGAATAATCCAGACCAACCAGAGCACACTATTTCTACAACATCATCAGTGCTGAAGCGGGACTACCAGAGCCGTTTGGCAGATAGCGAGCAGATATTTTGTCACGTCGTGCACAATAACCCTAAAGGCACCAGGGTGGCGGTGCCACCGGCTTTATATATATATATATATATATATATATATATATATATATATATATATATATATATATATATATATAAATATATCTGCGAGCAGCGATGAAGGGCCAAAGCCGGCGGTACCGCCACCCTGGTGCACCAGGGTTGCGGTGCCACCGGCTTGGGCCCGTAATCGCGGCTCGCAGCTATATTTATTATTATTATTATTATTCAAACGACTATTCGGGCACTTTTGGGGCTCTTAAAGTGCACGAAAACTCTTGAAACTTTGCACACATGTCAGAACCCGCGGCCAACAGGGCCGGGCAGAAGCTGGTACCCGGGCGTGGCAGGGGGGCTCGACAGCGCCCCCTGGAACGGGGTCAGAAAACTTGGTCCAACAGGAAGTCAGCTATTAAGGGTTGTTTGGAAAACGCATGCAATGGAATGTGAAATACTCCTCCTAGAGAATTCAAACACACGACACGAAACTCGGTCAGCATGAAGTCAAGACACTGAGGATGAAAAATTGCCAGGGGATTTTTGTTATTTCGAACGGTTTGGCCAGGGAGAGGAAAAGAAATTATGGCGAGAAACGTGAAACAGGAAGTGTGTTATAACTACTGCATACATTAACTGATCTTGATGAAACTTCAGCAGTGTGTTCGTTGTAAGAGCCCGATCACATGGATGTGACAAATGTGAGTCAAAGTTATAGCGCCACCAACTGGCAGCAGGAAGTGTGTCACTTTCAAAATGCTTTTAAATCACCCTCTTTTTTTTACCCGATTTGCTTCAAACTTGATGTGTATAATGTAAACACACGCCAGATATAGACCTGTGAAAGGATTGTTGATATCTTAGATACTGTTGCCATGGCAACGCATCAAACTTTAATATTCTTTTTGGATGCTTTTGAGACTCTCAGCGCACTTTTGGGCCCCTTAACGTGCTCAAAAACTCTTGAAACTTTGCACACGGGTCAGAACCGGCCGCCATCAGGGCCGGGCTGAAGCTGGTACCCGGGCGTGGCAGGGGGGCTCGACAGCGCCCCCTGGAACGGGGTCCGAAAACTTGGTTCATAAATCAAACACGCTTGCATGTAATATGAAACTCGGTACACATATAGATCTCATCGGTTCATATATCCTTTGTACTTTTACTTTTTACCCCAGCCCAACAGGAAGTCGGCTATTATGGTTTGTTTGGAAGCATATGCCCCTGGAATTCGATATACTCCTCCTAGAGAATTCAACCAATCGCCACGAAACTCGGTCAGCATGAAGTCAAGACATTGAGGATAAAAAATTGCCATGGGATTTTTGATATCCCGAACGGTTTGGCCATGGCGAGAAAACGAATTTATGGCGAATAATGGAAACAGGACGTGTGTTATAACTTCTGCATACATTAACTGATCTTGATGAAACTTCAGCAGTGTGTTCGCTGTAAGAGTCCGATCACATGGATGTGACTATTGTGAGTCAAAGTTATAGCGCCACCAACTGGCAGCAGGAAGTGTGTCACTTCCTAAAGGCTTTGAAATCACCCTCTTATTTTTACCCAATTTGCTTCAAACTTTATGTGTATAATGTAAACACACGGCAGATGTAGACCTGTGAAAGGATTATTAATATCTTAGATACTGTTGCCGTGGCAACGCATCAAACTTGAATATTCTTGTTTGATGCTTTTGATGCTCTGAGCCAATATGGCAAGCCGTTTTAACATTTAATCATTTTAACCTACTAGTCTCTATTTTCATGCTACTAGTACTTATTTTTTAGATACTAGTATCTATTCCATTAAGTACTAGTACTTATTCATTTGCGACTAGTTTTTATTCTTTAGTACTAGTGCCTATTCTTTAGATACTAGTGCTTATTCTTTAGATATTCCTTTGAATACGTATTAGTAGCTAATAATAAGTACTGGTATCTATTTAATAGGTACTAGTATGTAATGAGTTAGAACTAGTATTTATTGAAATACTGAGCCAATATGGCAAGCCGTTTTAACATTTAATCATTTTAACCTAGTAGTCTCTATTTTCATGCTACAAGTACTTATTTTTTTAGATACTAGTATCTATTCCATTAAATACTAGTAATTATTCATTAGCGACTAGTGCTTATTCTGTTTAGAATATTCAAAGTGCTTATTCAATTTTTATGCTTATTTATATTTTCAGAGCAGAAAATCCGAATTTTCTGCTTATTCAATATTGCATCTAAAATGTAAGTGACTTGACGTGTGTGTGTGTGTGTGTGTGTGTGTGTAAATGAAGGGCCAAAGCCGGCGGTACCGCCACCCTGGTGCACCAGGGTTGCGGTGCCACCGACTTGGGCCCGTAATCGCTGCTCGCAGCTATATTTATTATTATGAGAAATTGACTCCGCCTAGAACTTTAATGCTTCACCAAACTCGGCTCAGACCTTCAGACTGGTCTTATATTTTTCATGCATTACCTTATATACCGCTTAAATCTTTTCTAACTGAACTGGTCAGATTTACAGTCCCAACATACTTAATGCTGTCAACTAGAGGGGGCGAAAGGATAATAAGTCTTTTCTACTCTCTCTCCCTGTTTGCATCAGTTTAAAGGCAGGGTAGGTAGGTTTGAGAAACTAGCAGAAAACTGCTGGATTTTGAAAGTATCCAACAGAGAAACTCCCACCCCCTCCCTTTTAGGCTCCTTCCAAAGCCACGCCCCCAAAACACATGAACGCGTGATGCCGATTGCCTACCGCTCAGCTGGAGGATGTGTTTACCAGCACCGAACGGAGAGGAGCGTAGTGCATGGAGTGACATACCTTTTTTTGCCTTGTTTGCTTGCGCTGACTGTATATGCAGGTACAGGTGGTACTGGGAATTTTGACTGCTCTTTCTCTGCCATAATTGTGAGACTTCCTAGCTTCCAGACTGTACATGCCTCTCCTCTTTCGAAATGAGCGAGTCAACCGGGTGCGCGCATGTGGGCAGCTCCTGTAGCAGCAGCGGTGGTAGCCATGGTATTAAGGGAGAGTGACAGTCGCCCAGGCCAATCATTGCATTCGTCCCAAATGGAAAGAGTAGCTGTGTTTATTGCAGCTCTGAGAGGACTACAGACACTTGATTTTTATACACTCCTTTTCAGAGTACTTACATTTTAGATATGTATTGGTATATAAAGACAGTTTAAACAAATTTGGGAAAAGGTGTTTTAGAAACAAACTGCCTACCCTGCCTTTAAATGGCAAATAAATGCATGAATTTCATTAATCAATAGGCCATATCTGTGTATGAGAACAAGCTTTACACTTCAAGTTGTACAACTAATTAAAACTTGAACCCTACTTCAAAGTTGGCCACTCTCTGGTTTATTTTAAGATATTGTTATTCACACTGGTTTTTGCATTTAATGTTTGACCATCTGGAACTTTTATTTGTCATGAGCTCTATATTTTAAGATGTACTAGCTGTTGATAAATCACATTCAATTAATGTTACAAGCTAATGTCAGGACAAATGTCCTGAAAAAGTTTAGCTAGGCTAGTTAAACACTCCTGAACCAGCTAAGCAAGGTCTTCAGAATATCTAGAAATGTCCAGGAAAGTGGACAGTTCTGAAATCTGCAGAACATGATCCTCCAGGCAGGGTCAGGACTGAGTGTTAAATCTATAAATTAATGTGCAAAGTTGGGTGTCTGCATGCAGATTTGTAGGTCAGTCAGTGCAAATGGAATCTGCAAAAACTTTATTCTGTTCTCACAACACAACACATGCAAACAAAACTGCAATGTTTTTGAACTTTTGAAGATGTCTTTATCACGCAGCAGCACGAATTACGTGACCAGCAACATATTTCTGCTTCAAATATTGTAAGTAGGTAACAGTAAGTGGTGGTTTCAGAAATTATTTTATTAAAGTGCATTTGTCAGTACCCCACTTGTTAGCTACTGACTCTTATTCTGCCTGTCCTCGTACTGAAGGTGGATCGGTTTGATGAATCAGATGAAAGGGGCGTTTCAGCGCCGCCCACGTGTGCAAATGAAATATCAAACCCATAAACCGATTTGTAAACCACTAACAAAAAATGAAAAATCGATCGAAAATCAAATTTTCCGTTTTTTAAACTAAACAAAAAAAAAAAAAAACGAATGAACAAGCTGTTTTTTATTTCTCGTTATTCCATTCCAAACAGGAAATGAAAAGACCAAAAGATACACGGACCACGGACCCACCAAAGACTCCAATGTGAGGGTGGTCCGTAACCCTGTGAGGTAAGGAATACAAATGAGAAATGGAAACTTTAAAGTCTAGCAAAGGAGAAAAATCTATTTAAAAATATATATTACTATAATTTCTTCTGTTTCAAATATTACACTGCTGATCAAATAAAAAGTCTCCAATGGCATTGCTGTAAAACTGTCATGGCATAACTTTTTCAAATTAGCCTATAAGGTCGTATTCATTCATTTGAGTTCCTGATCCATTTAATGCAAATGTTGGTGGAATCATATCTGAGAGGTCAAGACATCAATTTTATAAATTTTATTCAATTACATTTTGACAGAAACAGAAACCACAGCACTTTCATTGGCTCTATTTTTATACATTATTTCACAAAATAACTGAAATATATAACCATGTCATTTATCTTGAGTATAATAGGTCACATATATGTTTTATATAGCCTACATCTTATAAAATGCAACTAATGGGTTTCCATGCTAAAAAATACAAAATTATATAAAATTCATGCTGTATCAACTGTATCAATGCTTACCAATATACACTCTTCCAGCCAAATATTCCAATCTTAAGATTATACAAAAATAAGATTTTTATGTGGTGGCACCTGGTTTTACCTCATTTGTCTCACATACTATTTAGCTTGTTTGCCCTTTTCTGTTTAGATGTTCTTTTTACATTACCATTCTCATTTAGCTTGGTAAAAGTGTCCCGTTGTACTCTTTGAACTCTAGAAAAAAATAGTATTTTAATTAGAGAAATAAATAAATAACATAACCAAATAACATAACAACCAAAACACATTTTAAAAGTTCATTAAAATATTGTGTTGAGGGATTCTATTCAGGTGGTTGAATAATTTTGAGACTGCAGAAGTCATTAAAAGTTGCAGTTTCAGTTGAATTTGGGTAAACAACTTGACACATTTGTTGTGTTGAGCTATTTCAATTACTTTTGTTTGATTTGTTCAGTGCAAACAGCTGAAAGTCTGTAAATTTTGCCAATAACCCTGATTTGCAGGGGTTGAATAATTTTGATTACAATTGTATGTTGTTGTTTTTTTTTTTCAGGTGACTGACATCCTGCCTCACTTTCCAATAAATTGCAATGAATAAAATCCAGTACCGCCCTACATTTTAAATGAACAGCGCAATAACGTCTCGGTTAATAATGTAACCTCAGTTTCCTGAGAGTAGGGTACGAGTATTGCATAAGTTAGCTTACGCTATGGGAAAACTCCTTTTCTCGAGAATATTGAAGCCAGATTTTTAAAATGCACAAACCTATGGCGAGTCGGCTAGGATGCGCAAACCAATCAGGTCGCTTCGTGCCAGAGCGCGTCAGAGCCCACCTGTATAGGCATGGCTTTAAGCCCCATTTTCGCCGTAGAATTCAGGTTAAATAGACTGAAGTGATCCCTGATCGAAGCACAATAGCATGGCGGGTTACACAATACTCGTTCCTTACTCTCAGGGAACCGAGGTTACATTAGTAACCGAGATGTTCCATTTCTAGAGGTCTCTCGTATTGCTAAGTTAGCTTACGCTATGGTAAACCCTTTCAAAATGCCGTGCGTGCTTAACAACTTCGCCCCATACTATAGCCTAGGGCCAATGCCCAAGGCTCATAGAAGAGTAAAGTTATGAGTCCTAATATAGGCCAGATCAGCAATGAGCCTCATATAGGAAAAAAACAGTAATGGGCCAGGCTCCTATATATGGTATATAGAACTGTAGTTCATGTTCACCCAGGACCAGACAGACAGCCTTATAGTTGTGGAAAATGTGCTCAATTCATTCGGAAAGAATCCTCGCTTGTAAAGCAATGTGGTATAACAAATGTATTACATTTTTTAATTTAGCTTCTAATACTAGAGTATAAACTGAGAAAGTCCTGTAGATTGAATTTAACATGCTGTGTCTCTCGATACAGCTGCCAGACTGGTTTTCTTTCTATTGTAAGTTAAATTAAACATATTAGTGAAACTCTTGGGGACTCTCATGAGCTTTTGTCTCAGCAAGAGAGAGTCCTGTCATTCCTGTTCTGGAGTCTCAGGGTTTGAATAAGTTTACCCTCTCTATTTTCATACAGGTTCCTAAACCTGTATACGAGTTTCCACCATAACAATGTTAAGTCCTGCCTCTAAATGTATAAATTGCAAGGGAACGTTTCCCTTAGTTAGACGAGATTGAGATACTACAGCGATCTAATAAAGAACATCTGCTTTAAAAGATACCTCTCCGTCTCCTGGTCTGCGCTTCTGACTTTTCTACACTTTAAGAAGAAAAAGTTCACAACAGCGGCAACTTCCATGTTATAAAACCTCATAAATGTGGATAGTGAGGCCCAGCCGGCCGCTGCACAAATATCTTGAATTGGTATTCCACTCGAACATGCCCATGACGAGGCCATGCCTCTCGTGGAATGAGCTTTGATGTCTATGGGGCAACAGAGGCCCTTAGACTCATGAGCCAACTATCCAACGTGACAGTCTCTGATTTGTGACTGCTAAACCTTTGGTGCGGCCACTGAAGCATACGAAGAGCTGTTCTGACTGCCTGAAGGGGGCAGAACGCTCCAAATAAACTCTGAGAGCCCTCACAGGGCAGAGTAGATTCGCGTCTCTTTCGTCTTCTGACGAGGGAAGAGCTGACAGCGAAATGACCACTGACTTGACTGATGCCAGTGTTAGAGAGAGCAGTTTTGAGTGAAAGAGGCTTCAGGTCAGCAGACTGAAGCGGCTCGAAAGTGGGCCCTTTCATGGCCTCCAGGACCGTGGAATGGTCCCAAATAGACAAAGAGGGGGGTCGAGGCGGGTTTCGTCCCTTGAGGAAGCACACGACTAGGTTGTTTCTTCCCAGTGATTGCCCGGCCAAGTGAGCATGAAATTCTGCTATGGCCGTCACATATAGTTTGAGCGTGGAAGGAAGATATTTTGAAGAACGATTGGAACCAAGCAGTTGTTTGGCACCATTGACCTACATAGTAGAAGAAAAAAATACTATGGAAGTCAATGGAGCCAAAGTTCCAATTGTTCTTCAAAATATCTTCTTTTGTGTTCAGCAGAAGAAAGAAACTCATACAGGGTTGCAACAAATTGAGGGTGAGTAAATTATGACAGAATTTTCATTTTTGGGTGGAGTATCCCTTTAAGAATTCCTGGCACGTGTGTCGCTCTCAGCGAGCACAGGTTGAGTTGAGCCCATAGTAAGATGTGTCTGGCCATGGTGTGCAGGTTGCTCGACCTGAGCGCGCCATGACGATTTATATAGGAAACCACTGACATGTTGTCCGACCTGACCAAGACGTGGTGACCTTTTATGTATGGGAGGAAAGCTTTTAGTATTAGAGCAACCGCTCTCATCTCTAGACAGTTTGGGGTTTCAACCAGCGTTGGAGGGGACCGATATACAGTAGACCCAGCTGGAGTTCTGATGATGCTGAGGCCATGAGGCCTAACATACTCTGAAACCACTTGAGAGGCGCGCAAGCGCCTGCTCTGAACGATGCCGCTAGGCACCGGTTGGTGAGCGCGCACTCTGACGTCAGATGCACTCTCTTCTGTATAGAATTTATGAAGCATTGATCCTAAGACCTAGGCATTCTATATGGCTGAGGAGCCAGGATCTGTCGAAGTAGTTCAACACTCGCACTCCCCGTTGTCTCAGGGGGGTGAGAGCTGCGTCCATGCACTTCGTAAATCTGTGATGGGGTGTTATCTGAATGTGAAAATAAGCTGATACTGTGGGGACTCAAACACTCTCTTTTTCTTCTTGTCAGCATGGCTAGGAAGGCTTCCGAGGCTCTGGGTCCAACATAATCCTGGGTCAGGGTCCCCGTCACTCTGGGAACTGCTGTCGCTTCGTTGAGCGAGAGCGGTGGCGAACCTGAGCCGCTGGGCGAGGTTGGGAGACCTGTGGCGCTGGCTTTGCTGGCTGAGGAAGCGGCGCCTTCTTGTGGGGGCCCGAAGCAGAGCTGGATCGTTTAGGGAGGAAGTGACGAAAAGCTTGCAACACTTTCTGAGCCTCGGTGTTACATTCCGTGAAACCTTGGACTGCTGGGCCGAACAGACCTGTAGTGGAGATAGGGCAGTCCAGAAAAGCTGCTCTATCTGCATCTTTCATCTCTGTTAAATGTAACCAAAGATGACGTTCAAGTACCGTCAAGTTCGCCATGCTCCTACCAATCGCCTGGGCAGTTGATTTGGTGGCTCGCAGAGCCAGGTCTGTGGCATTGCGCAGGTCTCTGAAAGCTTCCGGGTTAAGGTCCAGACTCGTCCATCGAGCGGAGAAGTTTGGCCTGAAACACCTTGTCACAGAGCTACCCTCAGTTCTTTGTGACCCCTTGTTAGCCCTTCCACAAAACACATGAACACATACTTGGTTTTTAAAAGACTCTTTATTTACCTTAGTGTACCAGCGACATGAGAGATGGATTAACCACACCAATATATCTACAACTATACTGTTGTGTCTCAGACTGGCCACCTGAGCACTAACCCAGAGGACATTTAAAGTTTGTTACAGACTGTTGATTGTCACCTGGATCAGCATACATGGTGGTGGCCATCTTGATTTGGGTAAAAGACTGGAATGGACTTTTCTCATGCTTTTAATACCTGTGCTGTGTTGCATCATGGGAAGTGGTATAGATGTTAATTGTGTTTGTTTACTTCTAATTATTGCTGAAGTTTACTTATTGAAGTTTGCACTGTTATTTAAATTTATGTGGTAAAGGAAATGAAGTTACTTGATCACATAATATTTTTACTTGATATTTATTTCATGTTCATTGTCTTTATTACTTCCCCATGTGATTATTGCTGAGAAATGGTTGTACCCAGGTGTATAAATTCTCACATAATGAAGTGATCAGGAGGGCTAAGACTGGTGGTAGTGAATGCTGTATCAACTGAGTACTCTGATTGAAGTATTAGGGTGTACTCACACTAGCAGTTTGAACCGTGCCCGAGTGCGTTTGACCATCAAAGCGCGGTTCGTTTGACTAGTGTGAGTGCTGCGAACCGTGCCGGGCGCGGCTCGATTAGACGGCCCTGGCCCGCTTGGAAGAGGTGGGCCAGAGCACGGTTCAGTTGGACTCGGGCGCGGTTCGCACGCAGTGTGAGCGCTAACCGTGCTGCAGCACGGAACAGCGATGGACTCCATTGTGTTTTGAGAGCGCGCTCTTCTTGTTTATCCCGAAACCGTCGCACCATAATGACGTAAGCGTGCTCCGGCATCGAATGCTGAAACCCTCTGTGTGAGTACAGGCCAGAGGGGGAGTGGGGAGGGGGGACAATCGTACTTGGGCCCGGTTCATGGCAACCGTGCCTAGTGTGAGTACACCCTTAGACCTGATGCAAGGTTATTGTTTTTGATATTTTGAAGTTATTTTTTTTTTCTTTCTTTTGTTATTTTTTTTCTCATTCTGTGGCACCTGTGAGCACCTTGCACTTTACTGGCTTGGGAGAACAAAAATAAATTTGAAAAATGGCATTTAACGTCCTCCATGTGTTATTTTGAAGAAGGCTGGATGTCCCTGTGACAAGTGGTGTCAGAGTGGGATCGTTATGCCACACAAGACCAGACAAGACAGAGGTGCGGGCGCAGATGGGCAGTTGGGAATGGATCAGGAGCCGCCCAGCTCTACGGAGTTACAAGAAACAGCGGGCCCGACAGAGGAAGTGTCTCAGAACTGGCCGACCTGGTTAAAGTTCTCCTGCAGTCCCAAGCCGCCCGGGATGATCGGATGGAGCAAGTAATGGTGAAGCAAGACCAGCGTTGGCGGAATATGCAGCACCAATTCCAGCAAATACAGCATCAGGTAATCCAGATCCAGGCTGGAGGGGACCACAGAGAAAGTCAGGCCGTGTTTACAGCTGCAAGCCCAGTGCCAACCGGAGAGGGTACGTCATCAGGAAGCATCGAGCCAAGATTACATCCCTTGACAAGAGATGATGACATCGAGCAGTTCTTGACAACCTTTGAAAGGATGGCCACGGCGTGCAGATGGCCTCAGGCCAATTGGGCAATCAGACTGGTTCCTCTGTTAACGGGAAAGGCACGTGGGGCCTATGTCGCCATGGATGGGAATGATGCTGAGGACTATGATAAGGTTAAGGAGGCGATACTTATGAAATATCAGATTAATGCAGAGATCTACCGGCAAAGGTTTCGCTCATCAGAGATTCTGCCAGACGAGAACCCCCGTGAGCTTTATGTGCGATTGAAAGACCTCTTCTCAAAATGGGTGAAGCCAGAGAGGTGTACTATTCAGCAGTTGTCTGAACTTATTATCTTGGAGCAATTTATGCGAATGATAAACTCTGACATGGCAGTGTGGATTAAGGAGCATGATCCAGCCACAGCAGAAGAAGCAGCAAAACTTGCAGAGACATACCTGGCCGCACGCCAGGAGGCCCAGCACAGCTTGGGAGGTCGAAGTCAACGATGGCCAAGTAAGTCTGGGGGTGAAGGTGGTTATGGCCAAGGTAAAGTGGGTTTTGTTAGAAGGCAAGGGGATAAAACTAACAAGCAGGAAGTTAGATGTTACTATTGTGGGGAGGTAGGACATACAAAGCCCTGTTGTCCATCCAGGAAGGTTAAGCATTCTGCTTTCTGTTATGTTCCCCGCCCCTACCTGCCCCAAACTTCAGCCCATGAGTCTGGACAGACACGCCCCACAGACATATTGACGCCGGTACTTGTGAATGGTAGGATACGGAGGATACGGGTAGCACTCAGACATTAGTGCATGACACCTTGGTTCCTGAAGAGGAATATATTACCCAAGAATCCATTAAAGTTTGCTGTGTGCATGGAGAAGTTAGGGAGTATCCGATTGCAGAGATTTACCTAACAGTGCAGGGGCAGACTTTTTGTTGCAGGTGGCCGTTGCATCCCAGTTACCGCATGAAGTAGTACTAGGGCGAGATCTTCCCATTCTTTGTGATTTGGTTCCCAAAGTTCAGCCTTGTTATGCGGTAACTCGAGCCCAGAGTGCTATAGCCGACATCAAGGAGATGCCTTTTGCTGGTGTTGACTTTGAGGGAGTCGTGGATAAAAGATGTACCTCTAAAAAGGAGAGGCGGAAGCGGAAGTTTGAGGGTAGTGTGAAAGAGCAGGTTGAGGAGCTACCTTTGCCAGAATGCCCTCTTGATATGACAATCCCTGAGGACATAGCTGAAGTACAGAAAAATGATCCTACATTGCAAGACTGGTTCCAGAAGGTGTCTGTAGTAGATGGTGTTAGGAAAAAGGTTGGATCGTGTTTGGTGGATGAAGAGTACATTGTGAAAAAAGGTATACTCTATCAGGTGAAAGGGGAGGTTGAAGCATTGGTAGTTCCGGAATCAATGCGTCATACGGTTATGTCTTTGGGGCACTCTGTTACGTGGTCAGGACACTTAGGCAAGCAGAAGACGTTAGCAAGGGTGTCAAGTCGGTTCAGTTGGCCCAAAATGTATACGGATGTAACAGAGTTTATTCGTACTTGTACGGAGTGTCAGATGACATCAGGAAGGAGAGTTGCACCTGCACATTTGTTACCATTGCCGGTCATTGACACACCCTTTAGTCGTCTGGGAATGGATATAGTGGGGCCCCTGGAAAGAAGTAAGAATGGAAATCGGTATATTCTAGTAATCTGTGATTATTCCACCAAATACCCAGAAGCCTTTGCCCTTAGAAACATCAAAGCTAGACAAGTAGCGAACTGTCTTGTGCAGCTGTTTTCCAGAGTGGGGATTCCTTGCGAAATCTTAACAGATCAGGGTACTAATTTTATGTCCTTGCTGTTGAAACAGGTGTATCAATTGTTGGGAATAAGGGCCATTAAGACCACACCATACCACCCCCAGACTGACGGCTTGGTTGAACGGTTCAACCAAACCCTCAAAAGCATGCTGCGCAAGTTTGTTTCCAAGTCAGGGTCGGACTGGGACCAATGGTTACCGTATCTGTTGTTTGCTTACAGAGAGGTGCCACAAGCGTCCACGGGTTTCTCCCCATTTGAACTGTTATACGGCCGGCAGGTGAGAGGACCGTTGGACCTGCTCAAAGAGCAGTGGGAGGGACCCAAGGATGGTATGTGCAGTGTGGTCCAGTACGTGGTCCAAATGAGGGAGCGTCTGGAAGAAATGACATCATTGGCCCAGGAGAACATAAGGAAAGCTCAGCAAACTCAGAAAGTTTGGTATGATAAGAGGGCAAGGGAGAGATCATTTGAGCCTGGCCAGAAAGTGCTGCTGCTGCTACCCACCAGTGAGAACAAGTTGCTAGCTAAGTGGCATGGACCCTACAAGGTTTTGCGGAAAACGGGTAGAGTCACCTACGAGATCTCAATGCCAGAGCGGGGTAAGAAAAAGCAAAACTTCCATATTAATTTGTTGAAAGAATTCCACCACAGGAAGGAGACCGAGGCTGTACAACTTTTCGTTCGTGTGGTTGGGGAGGAAGAGGAACTAACAGAGCAGTACTTTCCAACCAGCTCCACCCAACAAGCGGTGGATATATCCCATCTAGAACAACCTCAAAGAGACCAGGTAAAGGAGCTGGTGGATCCCAAGCTGTTTCAGGAAAAGCCTGGATGTACTAACCTGGTACTACATGATGTCATCCTTGAGGAGGCGACTCCCGCCCGTCAGAAGAGTTACCGGATTCCTGAACGCCTGGTGACAGTGCTTAAGGATGAACTAGATATTATGCTCTCCATGGGTGTGATTGAACCATCCCTTAGTGAGTGGTGTAGCCCCATTGTTCTTGTACCCAAAAAGGATGGAACCCTTAGATTTTGCATTGACTTCAGACAGTTGAACAGCCTGTCCAAGGTAGACCCTTATCCAATGCCAAGAATTGATGAGTTGGTGGAAAGACTGGGCAGAGCCAAATACCTATCCACTGTGGACTTATGCAAGGGGTACTGGCAGGTCCCTTTAACTGCCAGAGCCAAGGAACAGACAGCTTTCAAAGCCCCATTTGGGTTATTCCATTTCAGGGTTATGCCCTTTGGCCTGCAGGGGGCGCCAGCGACTTTCCAACGTTTAATGGACCAGATCCTGCAGGGTACCAGGGAGTTTGCTGCAGCATATCTGGACGATGTGGTCATCTTCAGTGAAACCTGGGAAGAACACTGTCAACATCTGCGGCAAGTCCTGGAGAGGATTAAGGCAGCCGGTCTTACCATTGACCCTAAGAAGTGTATAATAGCTAAGAGAGAGATCAGTTACTTGGGATTTGTGATTGGAGGAGGAGTCATTCGGCCGCAGCAGGAGAAAATAGAGGCTATCCGAAGGTGCCAACCCCCCACAACTAAGAAACAGGTGAGATCTTTCCTGGGCTTGTTGGGATGGTATCGCAGGTTTATGCAGTTTTCTGCCAGGGCCTCTGTGCTTACAGATCTCACTAGAGCCACAGCGCCCAACAAGGTGGTCTGGACGGAGCAGAGTGAGCAAGCTTTCCGGGACTTACGAGAAGCAGTATGTGGAGACTCTGTTCTGATTAGCCCAGATTTCCAGAAGCCATTCATCCTGCAGACGGATGCCTCTGGAGTTGGACTGGGGGCGGTGTTACTGCAGGAAGTGGATGGAGATCGCAGGCCAGTGGCATTCTTGAGTCGAAAACTTTTCCCTCGAGAAACAGTCTATTCGACAGTGGAACAGGAGTGCTTGGCCATTAAATGGGCCACAGATTCACTTCGAAACTACCTGTTGGGGAGACCCTTTGTGTTGGAAACCGACCATCGAGCTCTGCAATAGTTGGAGCGCATGAAAGACTCTAATGCCCGGATTACGAGATGGTCTCTTTCTCTCCAGCCCTACCAGTTCACTGTGAAATACTGTCCAGGAGCTAGGAACAAGGTGGCTGACTTTTTGTCTCGAATCCAGAGGAGGTAATATGCTAAAGTGGGTTCTTCGACCCTGGTTCTTGGAGGGGCAGAGCTTTGACACTTGGGACGACAGGGGTCGTCTGCAGAAGGAGGGAGAAGTGTCACAGAGCTACCCTCAGTTCTTTGTGACCCCTTGTTAGCCCTTCCACAAAACACATGAACACATACTTGGTTTTTTTAAAAGACTCTTTATTTACCTTAGTGTACCAGCGACATGAGAGATGGATTAACCACACCAATATATCTACAACTATACTGTTGTGTCTCAGACTGGCCACCTGAGCACTAACCCAGAGGACATTTAAAGTTTGTTACAGACTGTTGATTGTCACCTGGATCAGCATACATGGTGGTGGCCATCTTGATTTGGGTAAAAGACTGGAATGGACTTTTCTCATGCTTTTAATACCTGTGCTGTGTTGCATCATGGGAAGTGGGAGATACCAAGTATGGTGGGAAAGGAGGGGGAATTGTTTGATGTTAATGTGTTGTACTTCTAATTATTGCTGAAGTTTACTTATTAAAGTTTGTACTGTTATTTAAATTTGTGTGGTAAAGGAAATGGAGTTACTTGATCACATACTATTTTTACTTGATATTTATTTCATGTTCATTGTCTTTATTACTTCCCCATGTGATTATTGCTGAGAAATGGTTGTACCCAGGTGTATAAATTCTCACATAATGAAGTGTTCAGGAGGGCTAAGACTGGTGGTAGTGAATGCTGTATCAACTGAGTACTCTGATTGAAGTATTAGACCTGATGCAAGGTTATTGTTTTTGATATTTTGAAGTTATTTTTTTTTTCTTTCTTTTGTTATTTTTTTTCTCATTCTGTGGCACCTGTGAGCACCTTGCACTTTACTGGCTTGGGAGAACAAAAATAAATTTGAAAAATGGCATTTAACGTCCTCCATGTGGTTTTTTGAAGAAGGCTGGATGTCCCTGTGACACAGCTTTAGGACAGCCATGGTATGAAGCTCCGAAGCAGCTTGGCCAGCGGAGGCATAGGCTCGGCCATCGAGAGCTGAAGGCTTAGATGGATGGGTCGCCATAGCTTTCCATCCCATAGCGGTGGGCGGGTAGAGCTGTGTGGCCACTGCTGGTTCTATGTATCCTTTCTCCACAGCACCGTCGATGGTCGAGAGCGTTGAAGAGATGGAAAGCTTTAGACGAGCTGAATGTGGTGCTTTTCAAGATTTCGCTAGCTCGTCATGAACTTCTGGAAAAAAGGGAGCAGGTCTCTGCTGAGGGGCCTGTCGGCACCCTTGCAGGAACCATTCGTCTAACCTGCTGCGCGTGGGCATCTTCAACGGCCTTAGTAAACACACGGAGAAGCTCTGCATCAAGACTGGTTCTCACGTCGTTCGCGCTGGTTTGTGTTGAGGGGACGGGGTCGACCACGGAGCCCGTCCACTCCTCGCATTCTGATGCAGCGAGAGAAACGCTGTCATCCTTCTCTTCTTCCTCGTCTGATCCCCCGAAAGAGATGAGACCGGTCGCTTGCTGAGAGGGGTGCTGATCGCCTGTGTAAACAGGACCTGCAAGGGGGTTTCTCTGGGAGAGAGCGAGGTACGCAGGGACTGGGCCAGGGTGTGCTCGCTCGTATTCATCCGCTCTGGCATCCTCTGTGCATGCTGCATTTTCTTGCGCTGCTCGATCAAAGGAAAAGAAGGAGCAGGAGAAGCGGGGTCGTCGACGAAGGTGGCCAGACGAGAGCGCCATATCATCACACTCCGGGCAGCCGCCCTTAGCGAGTGCAGCTTCCGCGTGGTCACGGCTCAAACAGGAAGCGCAAAGGATGTGACGATCTCCGAATTTGCCTTTAATATTCTCGAGAAAAGGAGGTTTCCCATAGCATAAACTTACGCTAACTTACGCAATACGAGTGACCTCTCGAAAGGGATTCTTAACCATAATCATTGAGACTCTTAAAGGAGAAATCCGGGCAATTTTTAAGATAATCTTGACCGTTAGACCTTTGTGAGTACTTTCTATAGAAAAAAAAACGAACCGAATCGGTGCTTGTGACGCGGAGCTGCGACCGCGAATGCCCAGAGCTCCCACTCAGCTAAAACGACAGCTCTGGGGGCATAACATAAAGAGCGTTTTTGTGCCTCTTAACAGACACCAAATGCAATTAAAATGTCTGTCCAACATGAACAGGGGCCTTACCTGTGCGTTTACAAGTTGCGTTTAGCGTATAGTGTCCAGGTGGGAGGAGCGAGACTTCAGCGCGAGACTGCAGCTTGCCATCTAAAACACTATTTAGGTGAATTTAAACCATGGCTAAGTTGCTAAACGCATCTTGTTCACAGGTAAGGCCCCTGTTCATGTTGGACAGACATTTTAATTGCATTTTGTGTCTGTTAAGAGGCACAAAAACGCTCTTTATTTTATGCCCCCAGAGCTGCCGTTTTAGCTGAGTGAGAGCTCTGGGCATTCGCGGTCGCAGCCCCGCGTCGCAAGCACCGATCCGTTTCGTTTTTTTTTTCTATAGACAGTACTCACAAAGGTCTACAGTCAAGATTAACTTAAAATTGCCCAGAGTTCTCCTTTAATACAAAAAACCCCTGGCTAAAATCAAATTTATAGAATGGTATTAAAATGTTGTTTTATTAGCTCTGGTTACTGACCTCAATTCTTCTTTCAGCCTTCTGAGTTTATCAAACAGTCTTTCATTTCTCACATCCAGGGTGGAAGTTGGGACAAACCAGCTTGCTACACACTTAAAGATCACAACTACATGCTGGTCACAGAGAGATAGATCAAAATAGTGAGTTAGCAATAAAATTCATTATTATTCTTAGTGTAATTACTGTGTATCTGGAATCCTGTTCTTATTTATATATCAGATTACCTCAAATAGAATGATGAAGACTAATCGTGCTGCCAGTATGACCCAAAACTGATTAGTTAAACTATAGTCTTCATTACTTCTGTAGTCTCTATAGCTGAAAATAAACAGTACAGTAAATAAACATTACATAAACAGCAGGTTTCCTTATGACCATAATCACTATATATAGTCATCATTAATACTGTAGTCTCTAAATGAAAAAAAAAAAACAGTACAGTAAATAAACTACATAAACAGCACAGGTTTGATTATGACCATAATTGTTTTGATTATGACCATAATCAAATCTGCACATAAATACAAATTTATAAGTGAAAATGAATAAAATGTTGTGTTCATTCAAGCTTATTCTTGCTAAGAACCTCCCACTTAAACATGACTGTTTTGTCTAATGGACAAATAAAATGATCTTGGTTGCTTGAGTGTTATGAGAGGTTGGTAAGTCCCTAATGTCTTTAGGATAGATATATAGATTGATCAATATTACCTGCAGTGTGTCACATTTATGCCACTGTAAGTGACCATCTGATGATGTGTGATATCTTCACTAACTCTCTTATCACTTATATTAGCAATGGAAAGTGTGTTGTTTATGTATCCAACCATACAACTGAAATTAAACAAAGATGATTGAAAGACACATTTGTGGTGCTGTAAATATGTTGATTTAGCAGGTGTGAAATATCAAGTCCAACTCACTCAATGACTGTAGCACTGCTGTTGGCACAAGGCCCATAGTAGTACTTGTAAACCAGACGAGGAATGAAATCAGAGGATATACCAATGACCAGTCCATTAGCAATGACTGCAAGCACACTAATTGTCTCCAGCACTTCTGTCCAAACACCTGAAATGAGAAAAAAAGTGTTCTTTTTTTATACATTGTTTGAGGTCCACATATTTTTTCATGATCATTTTCCATCCTCTATTTTTATTGCAATCTTTTATTGTCAAGTTTATTTGCAAAGCTGCATTATTTTGTGACGACAGATTCATAAAATAATCTGCACAGAAATGTGCTACTCAAACTGTTAAAACAAGACTGAAATGATGAGGTATAATAGTGACCATGGATGCGTCCCTCACAGGCTGGGGAGCGGTCATGGAGGGGGTCCATGGAAGGACCACCATCTCTCGTGGCACATCAATTGCCTGGAGATGTTGGCAGTATTTCTGGCTCTCAGACATTTCCTTCCGGACCTCAGAGGTCATCATCTTTCAGTACTAACAGACAATACGTCGGTGGTCTGTCGGTGGGGGACTGGGGGGCCTAAGATCGAGCCCTCTATGCAGACTGGTACACCAGGTTCTTCTGTGGTCCCAGGGCAAACTACTCTCAATCAGAGCAATGTTTATTCCCGGGGACAAAAATGTGGGGGCAGCCATCCTGTCGAGGCAGGGGCTGAGGCCCGGGGAATGGAGACTCCACCCTGAGACGGTGGAGTTTATATGGAGGAAGTTTATATGTGTCCTCTCAAGAGAACACACACTGTCCGCTCTGGTTTTCCCTCACACACCCAGCTCCCCTTGGACTGGATGCCATAGTGCAGGCGTGGCCGAAGCAACGTCTGTACGCATTTCCCCCAATCGCTCTGCTCCCAGGGGTTCTAGAGAGGGTCCGGCGGCACATGATCAGCTTGCTCCTAGTAGCCCCATACTGGCTGGCCCGAGTATGGTTTTCAGACATAATAGCTTTCCTAGCAGGCCCTCCGTGGCAAATTCCCATCAGAAGGGACCTTCTGTCTCAGGCTGGGGGCACAATATATCACCCTCGACCGGAGCTGTGGAAGCTGTGTGACTGGGCCCTGGAACTCGTAAATGCTGGTCTCTCAACTAAGGTTGTTCAGACCATCTTAAACTCTAGTGCCCCCTCCACGAGGAAACTGTATGCAGTCTGTAATATTGCAGGCATTCCATTCTCCACCGCATGTGTCGGCTGATCAAGCTAAGCTAAACCTGTTATGCCCGGTCCGAGCTCTGGAGGCCTATGTACACAGGTCCTCGGGAAGGAAGTCGGACCAGCTGCTTGTGTGTTTTGGGTCACCTAAGAAGGGTATCCCTGCCTCTAAACAAACTTTTAGCAGATGGATAGTAGAGGCCATTTCTTCTGTTTACGAGGCACGCAATTTGCCTTTGCCTCTCCTGATAAGAGCCCACTCAACTAGAGGAGTGGAATCCTCTAAAGCCCTGCTAGCAGGGGTCTCTCTTCAAGAGGTCTGTGATGCCGCGGCTGGGCCTCCCCACACACCATCATAAAACATTATAGTCTGGATACTTTGGGTTCACAAGTTCTCTCGTCTTGATTGTGCCAGATTGCTTTACACCAGGGCGGGTACTAGTCAGTGTGGCGCAGTGGGCATTTCGTTCCCCAATGTGTCGATTCCCTCGAAAGGGAACGTCTCGGGTTACGACTCGGGGAACTTACCAATTCACAAAATTAACGGAATGCATAGCTGATATAAAAAATAGGATGACTAGTAATTTCCTACTACTAAATTCTGAAAAAAACAGAGATTCTAATTTTTGGACAAAAAACTTTCACACGCAATAACCTAGAATACTGTTTAACACTTGATGGCTGCTCTGTCAAGTCATCGTCGTCGGCTAGGAACCTGGGTGTGCTCTTTGATACCAATCTTTCATTTGAAAGTCACGTGTCTAGTATCTGTAAAACAGCATTTTTCCATCTTAAAAATATATCTAAATTACGTCATATGCTCTCACAGACAAATGCGGAACAATTAGTTCATGCGTTCATGACCTCAAGGCTAGATTATTGTAATGCTCTACTGGGTGGTTGCCCTGCACGCTTATTAAACAAACTACAGCTGGTCCAAAACGCAGCCGCTAGAGTTCTTACCAGAACCAGAAAGTATGACCATATTAGCCCGGTTCTGCCAACACTGCATTGGCTGCCTATTAAACATCGTATACATTTTAAAATATTGCTGATTACTTACAAAGCACTAAATGGTTTAGCTCCCCAGTACTTGAGCGAGCTCTTAACGCATTATAGTCCTGCACGTCTATTGCGATCTCAAAATTCTGGCCAGTTGATAATACCTAGAATATCTAAATCGACTGCTGGTGGTAGATCCTTTTCCTATTTAGCACCAAAACTTTGGAACAATCTTCCTACCATTGTCCGGGAAGCAGACACAGTCTGTCAGTTTAACCCTCTGGGGTCTGAGCTGTTTTTGGGCTCTTTCTGTGTTTTGGTATGCCCTGACATTTGTGCTTATTTCAGCTACTTAAAACATACCATTTGCCAACATATAAATTTGCTGTATTCAGCACAAACTCTGCTACAATAATATGTGAGCAAAATGGATGTACATGTTTGCATTTTATAGAAAAAAAAAATATGCGTGGTTAGTACGTTTTGGGAAAAAAAATGTCACCGCAATAAGGCCATTTAACACATACTGAATAGTTGAAAACAATACTTTTGAGTTACTATTCTTGTAGGCTTGAACTTTTACTTCAAAATGAAGTGAAAATCATTCTGACCACTCTTTCAGAAAGATCAATATAACGATTTGAATTTCTTACATCAGTTTTTGGGTCATTACTGCTGTATGCGTGGGAGTGTTAATGCCCATGAATATTAATGTGATTTACACCTGGGCAGACTAAAGACACTCCCCCAATGTGCTAATGCCCCATCAAGGTGCTGTGAGGCAGCCTGAACTAAGAATGATTCGATGTATAAAAAGTTAAAAAGAACAGCATTTATTCAAAATAGAAATCTTTCCTAAGAACATAAAGACTTAAAGTCATTCATATCACTTAACACTTCCTTTCAAAAAAAAAAAAAACATAAAAAGACCAAACTTGTTTTTTTTATATAAAAAAATATATAAAATATTGCTTATATAGTGCTTATATAAATCCTAAAAAAAAACTATCACAGGTTAAAAAAAATTAAGCAGTATAACTGTTTACAACATTGATTTTAAAAAAAAATTATATCAGAATGATTTCTGAAGGCTGATGGTGACGATGTAAACACAACAAAACAAAAGCAAAAAAACTGTTAGCACATTATCCAAAGTAAACTGATGGACTATTATGATTATAGATGCACAATGTATATGTTCAGTGGTGTAGTCTAGTTTTTTGTAGTGAGTATACTGTGATATACCACCCCCCCCCCCCCCGCCCTAAAAAATGTACTTTTTAAAAACGTGTGTGATATTCCTTTAAAATTATGTTTTAATAGATTTGATTATTATTATTATTTTAAAAAGTACATCTTACTATGCAATTTCTTTCATAATTCCCTCGAGTTACTTAATTTATCTACAAACGTTTATTTTGGTGGGTTGTAAATTAAAGACATTTGAGCTTCTGTGTTTTAATAAACTATTATTATTATTATTATGCCTACTTGTGCAATAGTAAAATATTTCTGTTATATTGTATATTTTAAGTTATACAAACCTTTGATCTTGACAGGTTGTCATGAAGACTTTAAAGTTTGTGAGTATATGATACGAATGAATGACGATAGTTTTATCAAATGAAATGGTAAAATTCTTGTGAAGTGACTCATAAAAGCTCTGCAATGAAGTTCAAATGTGTGCATGTCCTCCTCATAGACGCTGAAAACACCACGAGTGTCACGCGCGCGTCAGTGTGTAGTAGAGCACACATTGAGCGCTCATTCACAGAAACACGCAGAACATTCAGAGTTTATTTCAATAGCAGTCTTTTTGAGCTTTAATATACATAGTAATCGAGATTTGATTGTATCATTAGCCTACTTTTGATTTATTCATTCAAAAATGGCTAAATTGCGTGACGTTCCGCAGTAGCCTAGGTTATTTGTTACATTTGTTGCTGGCTTCCGCGATTCGATCCGTGTCGCTGCGCAAACACACGGCGGGGTGAATTTATGAATGAAAATTCTTTCACAAAACGATGTTGTTACGAATCCTCACACGTTTTAAAGTGGGTATACGGAGATCTTTGACATTTCCTAGTGGGTATACGGAAATCCTTGACATTTTCTAGTGGGTATACGGCGTATACCTGCGTATCACGTAGACTACACCACTGTATATGTTGATGGACAGAGAAACATCTATTGATTGGTAGACTGCGTAACCGCGAGTATCTGTTTATATGGCTCATCGACCGCACGCATTTACTGATACACTCAATGAACGGCTGTACCTAATACAAATAAAACATCAGTAGTTATTATGATTCGGCAAATGTCAAAA
>CM070842.1:19237973-19305473 GCA_036326025.1 Chrosomus eos
ACACACAAACACACACACACACACACACACACACACACACACACACACACACACACACACACACACACACACACACACACACACACACACACACACACACACACACACACCACACACACACTCCCCCCACCTCAGACTCAGAGACTGTCAAATGCTTGTGAGAGAGAGAAACACTTTGGAGTCTTTTCAGCTTTTGCATCATTGCACAGTTGTAAGCACAATTCATATGTTGTATAGATTCTTCAACACACTTAAAATGTAAAGGTTTTTTCTTTTTGTTTTTCAACTCTAGTTAGTGTAAGATATTTATTTTATATATTTTATTTATATTTCCTTTATTCACCTTATAAATGAACAATCTTTTTTCAATTCTAGTTAGTGTTAAATATTTAATTTATATTTCATTTATATAGAGCAGAATCTTTTTCAACTTTTTGTAAATGACTAGATTTTTTTTTTAAATGACTTTTCCAACTTTTTTGTGAGATACACTTCCACACTGCTCAGGAATGTGGAAAGGGTGGGAGGGGTCACGCATCCTATATAACCCTTGACACACAAACATATATAATACCAGGATCAAAGACAGCTGGCCAAATGACGGATCACATCCGGATCAACAGGGCAACACTAAATGTCTACTTGACATATCATCTTCAGGTCAACAGGGCAACACTAAATGTCTAAATGACGGACCACATCCAGGTCAACAGGTCAAAAGAAACTGTCAACTTAATATATCATAACCCCGGATCAAAGACACCTGACAACTTGATGGATCATTTCCAGGTCAACGGGTCAAAACCAACTGTCAACTTGATCGATCGTAGCCCCAGATCAAAGAGGAAGGTCAAAGGTTAACCCCTACACCGGAGGGTCACCGGAAGGACAGGGGGCGGGGAAGGTCAAAGGTCAAAGTCATTAATCATTTTGACATTTGCCGAATCATAACTACTACTAACATCTCTAGTTAACTAGTAGATCATTCATTTAGTCCGCTCTTAAATAAGAGATCTAGAGCTAAAATGTTTTGTTTTTGAACTCAAGCTGAGCGCTCGTGTCCTGCTATCAGTGTCATGGATACAGTGAGTCTCTTGTGGCGGCGCGCGCACAGAACGTGCTTTTCAATCTATTGCCATTGCGGACACTATTCATTCCGGTGAAATCACAAAATAAAATGCACACAAACGTGTGTCCTATATACGTGTGTGTTTGATATAGACTGTAACCACTGATGAACATATTCGGTTTTGATGAGAGAAAAAAAATATGCTAGTGGTGGATTCGAACCTGTAACCTCTAACACGCTTGGCAATTCATCTAACCACTAGACCACAGGAGAACTCAAACAAAACTTGCAGATCAATATATTTCACTAAATCATTACAAACTAAGCAGTTATTTAAAAAGTTAAACGAGCGTATAGGCCTACACGAACGTTGTGAGTTAATATTTACTATAGTCTGAAAATGCATTTGAGCTCTATGATCAGAAAAGGAATTATAAAACACTAAACTTACTCCGAACTTGTATCCTCGGGGTCAATCCGTTCTTCAAAATGCAACCGCTCGTCTGAGTTTCAAATTCCACTGAGGAAAAGGTTAATTATTCCCAGCTGTCCATAATCCTCTGAAGGAGTAACGTTAGCGTGCTTCCCTAAAACGCGATGAACTATCAGTGAATCTCTGATGAAGAATCTTCATGTTGTTATGCAGTGATCGGGGGCGTGCCGCGTGTGGGATGCATATCGCCTAGTATTTACCATGTCAAAAGCGCTGGGGGTGTGGCGGGCTCACCTAATTATTTATAATGAAGGGAGAGCGAAAAAACTGTAACTCTCCTTGGTTTCAAACGGATTACATAAACTGGAAATATTTAAAAAAAAAAAAAATTACTTCATTTGATACATCTCTCGTATCTCTGTGACAAGTATTGACAGAGTTAAAGTGAATGTTTCGGACGCGTTTCAGAACGGACCTCAAAGACAGAGAGAAGGGAAAACGCGCATCATGTTTATTTTTCTTTGTTTGACGAAAAGCACAACACTTTGTTTTTATTGTGAGTATCCACAAAAAAAATAGAAACTTAACAGGATCTAATGATGTACAACACTTATATTTAAGATCAAAATTAACAGAGTAATTTGATTCTCTTTTGCACTGATAAGGAAAAAATCCAGCAAAACGCGGGCACGCGGTTTTCGACCCCAGAGGGTTAAAACTAGACTAAAAACACATCTCTTTGACCTAGCATTCACATAATACATTATAGACTTCTATAATTAATTCTTAGGCTGCATAGATTAGGCCAGCTGGAACCGGGAACACTTCCCTCAAATCCTGATGTACTTGTTACATCATAAGAAGAATGGCATCTACGCTAATTTAGTGTCTTTGTTTATCCCGAGGTTTTCCTGCAGCCTGCTGGATCCAGGCCGTTTCCAGATCTGACGAAGGACCTTCGCCTGGACCCGATGACAACGCAGTGCTGAAGTGCCAACTAGTCTCTCCCTATGGAGGATCCCTATTCCACTCTACAGATAAAGCGCTATGAAATTACGGTTTCGCATCCCTACACCGAATTGATAAAATAAAATTCAGCGTCAAAATTTATAGGCAAGACAAGTAGTTTTAGGCATGGTTTGTAGCGAATTACGAACCTGCGCACACATATATTCAAACGCACATAACTATAGAATCAATTCTTAACGCGCATGTAAACGCCATCAGCGTTTATCACAGGTTCGCGTTTAAAGTCTATTTAGAGAGAACGGCGTCGTCTTAGCGGCCCCTAATTTAATAACAAATGATCATTTCGACGGAAGTGAATCAATCAAAACTAACTTTAGCGGGAAACAACATATTCAAGAACCGCTATAAAACCAAACCATTCTTTGTTACCTTAAATTATATGTTTGTCTCTGTAAAGCTGCTTTGAAACAATCTACATTGTTAAAAGCGCTATATAAATGAGGATGACTTGACTTGACTTCTATTGCACTCTCAAAATTCTGGCCAGTTGATAATACCTAGAATATCAAAATCAACTGCTGGCGATAGATCCTTTTCCTACTTAGCACCAAAACTTTGGAACAATCTTCCTAACATGGTCCGGGAAGCAGATACAGTCTGTCAGTTTAAATCTAGACTAAAAAGACACCTCTTTGGCTTAGCATACACATAACACATTATATATTGCTATAATTCAATGTTAAGCTGCATAGTTTAGATCAGCCGGAACCGGGAACACTTCCCATAAATCCTAATGTACTTTGTACATCATAAGAAGGAATGGCGTCTACACTAATATTAGCCTCTCTGTTTACTCCGAGGTTTACCGCAAACCGCCGGATCCAGGCCATATCCAATTCTGAGGAAGGACCATCACATGGACACAATGACAACGCATCCCTGAAGTGCCAGCCTCATCAACACTGTGAAGGCCTCATGGACACCTCAACAACCTCATCTCCACACCGGCGTGATGACTCCGACCTCTAACCAGATGAACTGGAAAATTATCGTGAAAGTTCTGATCCAATCTGACTTCTGACCTATTATGCTGCCTAAATCATAATCATACACTGTTTGTTCGTTGGCCAAAGGAGGACTGGCCCCTGACTGAGTCTGGGTTCTCCCAAGGTTTTTTTCTCCATTCTGTCACCTGATGGGAGTTTTGGTTCCTTGCCACTGTCGCTTTTTTCGCCTTTCTTCGCCATTGGCTTTTGGCTTGCTTAGTTGGGGAGATTTAACATTTAATTTTGAATTCAACAACACTATTACAACTTTACTTTCCTGTATCTCTGTAAAGCTGCTTTGTAACAATTTGCATTGTAAAAAGTAGGGGTGGCACGATCCGCCTTTTTGCCTCCGATACCGATTCCGATACCTGGGACTCAGTATTGGCCGATACCGATCCGATCCAATACTAAAATAATAATTAAAAAAAAACAGTGCCAAATTACCTAATAAACTGTATCTGTATGCCTCACTGTGGGGAAGAGACTGTGATTATTCTTTTGTTAAAGGCATCAAAGCTTGACTTAAACATTATTTTCCTTACTTTGTAAAACAATGCAGACAAAATATATACTATATATATATATAAAATACATTTATTTTAAAACTTTTAGCGCAACTTTTTAATGAAGCAGCAACATATGATAGATTGGACAGAACAACTAAGGCTATCAATAAAATGCCATTGCGCAAAAGTATTGTAATATGAAAGGCTCCAATTCAGAGAGGCACGACACACTTATGCGCATCCCGTGCGCAGAATGATGCGCTCGAAGCAACATGGAGTCACGGCGCGCAGCACATCGCATTGAAAAGTTCAAAGCACAAAAGTAAGATATACATATATTTCTTTATTTATTCATTAGTTTGAGCCTTTTAACAGTTTTAAATTACAGTTAATGTGCGCGTGAAGAGCAATTATATCGCTCTCTAGGCTTAATGGCTTTAGAAAACTTGGAATATAGTACACGGAAACATTATAGTGCTTTATAATGTTTTGTGCCTTTTGTGTTGTATAACAATAACATTCGTAGGCTACAATATCGGATCGGATTTGGATGGTCTCGTCTGGCGATACCCGACCAGGCAAATATTGGTAATATCAGCGCTATATAAATAAGGGTGACTTGACGGCTAACCGACGCTGCGTCCCTCAGCCACATTTCCTGCGCTCCTGAGAACGACTTGCTTCAACCTATCAGAAGCTGACGCTGTTGTAATCCGGCGTCCTTTTTTAGCTTCCGCATCACCGTCACATGAGATGTGACGTGAGTGATGTAATGACGCAACACCAATTGAGATTGGACTAGTTCCATACCGGCTTTCAGATACATCATGCTGAAGGCTTCCCCCAATGTGTCGATTCCTGACGCAGCGTCTCGTTCCCTGAGGTAACAGTCGTAACCCGAGTTACCGTTCTGCAAGTTACAGTATGTTTACATAGTTCCATAAGCTCTTTGATATCAAATTTCTCATGGTATGTATATTCTGTTTATAATGCCATGAGCCTTTTTTTTCCCTCACCAATATCGTTGGCCTTTGTTGGTACTAGTCTGCGTTCAAGGTTGACCATCTTAATGGCATCCAATCGGATCTCAATGATGTTGTTTAGAAGAGCCAACAATGGAGCCAAAGGAAATGCTGCTACGAAGATAGTAGTAAAACTGAACTGCATTACTGGGGAGGTAAAACAAACAAAAAAATGCTAAGTTTAGACATCTGTGTTTCAAAGAAAAAATATGTTTTCTAATGTATCCTCTTAAAGGGGTGATGAACTGAGAAATCAAATTTCCCTTGAGCTTTTGACATCTAAGAGGTCATCATATTATAAGAATATCCTGTAAGTTTCAGAACTGAAAACGTCCTTGTTAGTCCAATAAATGCTTTTATTGACACCAGCCTCAGCAAACGACTCGTTTTTGAAAGTGGGGAACAATGACGTCAAAGAGGATAAAACACCACCCCCGCAGAAGAAGATCAACGCCTACTTCAACACGGCCAGTTTAGCCCCGCCCACCGATTCGCGCATTACACGCATAGCTAAATAACATAGGCCTACCTCGCCGCCCCCCAGTTGGAGAAGTTCGCAGAGCTTCAGTCGCGGAGTTCAAGTCCAAAGTCCGTCGCCGTTCGCGGAGCTCAAGTCCAAAGTCCGTCGCCGTTCGCGGAGTTCAAGTCCAAAGTCTGTCGCCGTTCGCGGAGCTCAAGTCCAAAGTCCGTCGACTGGAGTGCATGGAAAACTTTATTTTTAATGGCGTTCCACTCCAGCTGATGAGGTAAAACATTGTCCGTCTGTTCGCTTCATTTCACTGAGGATTGTTTTGTAAACAAGACTGGATTTGCAGACCGATTAAGAGTAAAGAACGGTGCTGTGCCGTCTATATTGGATCTGACAGGAATGGTGTACACACGGACTCCGGGTCGAACATGTATGGGCGAATCATTCCGGTTGCCATTTTACAACATTGGACGTTTTCAAAACAATTTCCCCCAAGTTTATCGACAGCGGGTAAGTTGAAACTCATTATAATATGCAAAGCTGTTATCCACTCACAGCAGTGGGCGTTTACTTTCAAGTCTTCAGTGTGAGACGCCCATAAAAACCGAGCGTTTTTCAGCTAGGCTCAAAACTAGGGTACAAAATAGCCTATTACTTATTCATTTTGATGTTTTTGAATGCAAAAACCAAACGAACTTTATATGTTTACCTCAGATAACAATATAATAAGATTTAAAAAGCCAGTTCATGACCCCTTTAAAAGGACTCTAGAAGAGTTTTGAAGACCCACAACTAGAATTTTATGTGTGTTTGCTTATGCAAAACTTGCTGCAACAATGCTGAGTGTGTAGTGGGAGGCTACCAGGCTGTTACTATGTGATTGCTAAGGTGTGCTAAGTGGTTATTAGTATTTTACTATGTGTTGGGGTTACTACTGGCCCAAATCAAAGAACCTCAATCTCAATCATGATAAAATGTGTAGGACGAGTTACTGACCAAAATGTAATACTTATGGTTAGGGATGTTAGTTATATCCTAATTATAAGAATGAATAATAGTAGTAACCGCTAGTAACCGGTTCTGCCAACAAACACAAATACAAAATGACATTTACATCTATAAGCATATTTTCAAGATCTGTACCCATTTCCAAGAACTCATTAAAGAGGCTGAAGCTATCAGTTTTAATCAGGCCATAGTTTCTGTGGAGGTCTTCGAGTTTGCAGTTTTCACAGTGTTCGGATCCTTCCTTGGCGCTCATACACTCCTTCTTATAGCATTTGACACATCTTCTCCGCAGCTTCTGGGTCTTTTTCCTGTTCAACCACCTTCTAAACCAGCTGTATGAGGGTTAGAAAGTATAAATAGGCGTTTGTTATCTCTTATACATTTACTGTATGTTATACAAAGTACATGAAGCAGGGTAAAATAGGGATCAGGCTTATATAAGAAATTAAATGATTCTGGTTTGTTAACTATTATTTTTAAAGGGATACTCCACTTTTTTGGAAATAGGCTCATTTTACAACTCCCCTAGAGTTAAAGGTGCAGTGTGTAGCTTTTGGCGACATCTAGCGGTTCGGTCGTGAGTTTGCGCTAAGGGCTCAGCCCACCACTCACCCCTCCCTTTCGAAGAAGCTACAGTGGCTAAAACGGGACAAACATCGTCATCTGAGACAGCAGAGAATAGCCAGAGTAAAACAAGCTTCTGTACCACAGTCCATTATAAACCACATCATGGATAAAGTTTACAAAGCCATAGTCAGGTGAGGATGAAGGGTCTTAATACATAATATAATAATAGTAATCAGCTGATTGTCTCACGAACGTAACCAGCACATTCTCCCCACATAGCAAACCCATAATACAGCGAGGGAGAAGAACCACATGAAACTATGCAACTATTTTTTCTAACAGGGCAGTAAAGGTTTAGCTGGCTAATATGAGCTGTTACTGTGGCTGAGCTGGTTAAAGCGTAAAGCCTTGTGTATACTTGACGCGTCCGCATGAGCCCAAAGGTGCGTGCAGCAAAAATTACGTGATTGTAACAGCGTGCGCGCCTCCGCATCCCCTAGTCACCACTTACTACACACAAAAGGCTTTTTTCTCTGATTTTGGAAACTCGATCGACTTAAAATGCATCCAAGATCGACGGGTTGGTGATTCCTGTAACTGTTTTACGGTCAATGACAAGAGTAGCCTACTAATCAGCTGTCTCACGAACGTAACCAGCACATTTATCCCCACATAGCAAAGCCATAACACAGCGAGGGAGAAGAATTAAGTTACATGAAACAACCCAACTACATATTTACACCACTGACAAGGGAAAAGTCACTACTCACTGTGTTTATGACTAGCTTCTTCTAGCTTTCTGCGGCTTCTCTTTCAAGGTAGTGACGAAACGCGCTCTATAGCGCTGTTTGTTAGCTGTCGGCTACGGTAGAAACATGACGTCACAATATGGCGACCTTCATAGAAGGGGATGCCCACGCCTATGTAGATATAAATGTCTCATTCTAAGGTAATAAAAACATTACGGTTTATTAAGTAAGTTCTTTATACACCACTGAACACATAGTTATGGATGTCATATTGCATTTCTGTTAATAGATACTCAAATTTTTTACACAGTGCACCTTTAAACAGTTGGGTTTTACTGTTTTCGAATCCATTCAGACGATTTTCTGATATTTAGAAGAATATCAGTAACCAGACAGTTTCTTGTCCCATTGACTTCAATAGTATATATTTTATTCCTACTATGGACCATCAATGGGTCTTCAGAACACACAATAGAAAAGATGTGTAGTAGCGGAATCTTATGTCATAAAAATGTTTGGTTGTCAGTATTTTATTAAAAAATATATTGATTTCCAACACCAGTGTTAAATGATAAAAAGCACAGATCACACAAAGACAATAAAAATGTTCCACTTACGGACCAGAATATTCAAAGATATTGTTGAAGGTCTGTTTAAGTACCATTATAATAGACATCTGAATGAACAAATCTGTGAGACAGCCACTTGGGTGACACTGAATTGAAAAGAATGTAATATTGCATAACAATTAGTGTAAACAAATAAGTTAAAAAATAAAATATAGTAGAGCATTGTTTATTTATAGCACACTGTAGAGAAAATGATAATTGCCATACCTCCTCCAGTCTCCATCTGCCAGATATTCTTGTATATCCTCCAGGGTGACCATTAATTCTAAAAAAAAAAAGCAATTGTTGCTTACATTTTTATTACAGTAAAATTTGATTAATCTTAGAGGAAATTAGTTATGCCCTCGTAAAAACACCTCTCAACTGCACTGTACAATAAACCAAGCGGTCAAAGTATATGACAAGGCTACACAAAACTAATACTGAAAAATTCATGATAATGTATTGTATCTGGTAAAGGCTGATATTCATTTTAAAAATAAATCCATAAGTAATATAACAATGGGATTACTCTGCAAACAGAGCAATTAATGTATAGTAATTAGTATAATATAATAGAAAATACAATATAATAGAAACTAATAATTGTCAAGGCTACCTTCCCAGAAAGAATGCTGTGTACATGAGAGAGGAGAACATTGTAAAGAACTGGAATATGAACATCTTCACTGTAAAACTCCTTTCAATGGCAGAATGGGAGTGCTTATTCTCTGCAAGCAACAACAACAAAAACAGTATAGTCTTGAGAAGTGTTTTATATCAAACAAAGGGGATTAAAAATAAAAATGTCTGACAATTAAAGCCACAAACCGTGTTTCACTGACCTATTTCGCTCAGCTTCATGGCTACTGTACAATTTACCTGAATGGAAAAATTACATGGTTACAACTATTGTTAACATAAGCCAAAAGAGAAATAAACTCTGTTCCAAATTGTATTGCATTACAGGCAACTCAATGAAAAGGCTGATTCAAAACAGGCAACTTAATTAAAGGGATAGTTCACCCAAAAATCTTGTGGTTACGGGGCTATGGATGTTTTTGGATACTCTGCCAACCTCTGTTCGGCAAGTAAATATATTAAATATATGGATGAGGGCTTCCATGCCCTCAAGAGGCTGCATTGCTAAATCCAGAGTGTGAAGCTCACAAAGATTGTGAGGTTTGTTCTGTGTTTTGGGAAGCAGCATTCCCCAGCAGGATTCTGCCCAAATGTTATTAGGGTCGTCTGCTCCCAAAAAAGACAATCAGTACCTTGTTCAAGATGTTCAGTATGTTCCCCGCCAGTTGGAGGTTTTAGGGTGCTGAAAAGAGCAGTTTTCCCCCTCTTTTGTCAAAGTATCAGTAGTGTACTCGACAATGAACATATGATAGTGCTTTCAGAGAATTCGCAGCATGGTGACTTCTCCAAATGTGTCACTTTGGGTTTTTTGGACCAAAGAAAAAGCCATTTTCATGTTTCCACCTCACTTAAATGGTGTCCTTATGCTAGTAGCCTAAGTGTCAAAGAGGCCTTGTTTTTAGAACAAGAAGTACAATCTCTTTTGGACAATGGGGCAATAGAAAATGTTTACCTTAGAGTCTGGTTCACCATCAAGGTGTTGTTCTTGCTCACTTAAAGAGCCTAGCTCTGAAACTCGCAAAAAGTGTGCTTTCTCCAAAACAGAGGACAATGATTTTAGGAGTAGAATGGGATTCAACCAGGCAAATGACTTTATCTCCTTTGTGGAGTTGATCCTTGCTTGTGTTGGCAGCATCAGGTTGGCCCAGGGTACTCCTGTCAGCCTATTGCAAAGGCTTCTGGATCTTATGGCAACAGCATCACAATGATAAATGAAGGATCCAAAAGCAGAGATGACAGGAATAACAGTCTTTAATGAAGTAATAAAAAACAAAGGCAGTCTGTCATTAATGCACACAGAACTGGAGAGAATAACTCAAAATGAAGAGCAGACTCCTGTCACGATGAGAAACGTCTCGGTTACTGATGTAACCCTCGTTCCCTGAAGGAGGGAACGGGAGACGTGACGTCGATGTGACAATTACGTCGTCACGTCGAACGTGAGCGACTGAAAGGGCACGTCTCGGTTACTGATGTAAACCTCGTTCCCTGAAGGAGGGAACGGGAGACATGACATCGACGTGAGCGACTGTAAGGGAACAGATCAGGACTCCCTTGGAGCAGACTTGATGTTCAGGAGTAGAAATCTCAGTCAGGGAGAGAGAACCGAAGAGGTTCACATGCAGCAGCAACAGCAGGGCACAGATATAACTTTGATGCTAGACTGTTCCAGAAAAACGAGACAAGAAAGGGTAAGTACTTAACTGTACAGACAAGATGGTCGCAGGAGATGTAACGCGTGACATGCAAAAATAATCCGACAAAGAATCTACCAGAACAAACACCAGATAAAGGGTGAACACTTAGGGAAAAGTAGAGTCAAGTGTCAAAGCAAATCAGCGCGAGCTCTTTGCAATGACTAACAGGTGCAGGTAGAGAGCGAGAGAGAGAGAGGCCTGCAGAACGGAGCAGAAGAGAGAAAGAGTAATTCTATAATGAGCAAATAAGGTGTGTGTGTGAGTGAGAATGTGTGTAAGAGAATCAAAAGGGGAGAAAAACCTGACTCATGATGACACTCCATTACTCCATTAGGCGTGCTCTATATGAGACCACTTTAAAGGTGGCTCACCGATGCCACCCTCTGCAAGTCATAAGGGTTACGTACAAGTGTCTTCGTACCCTTCTTCTGTGGAGACGACCTCATTTTTTAACTCAGGGGGCCCTATCTTGCACCCGGCGCAAATGACTTTGTACACGGACGCATGTATCATTTCTATTTTGCACCCACGCAAAGCGGGCTTTTCCCTCCACAGACGCACTTCGGTAAACTAGGAAGTGAATTTGCGCTCCCTGCGTGGGTCTGCGCAAAAAAGAGGCGTGTTTCGGCGCAAACATTCCCTAGTGCCATTTTGCAGTTTCAGAAAACAATTCTGCCACTGACCAGAAAAAACCTAGTCTAAAGTCAGTGGCGCGTTGCACGTTGTTCATAATGCTATTAAGCGCGCATGCTTGGCCATAATGTAGCACATACACAACGCGCAACGCGCAGACACTTTGATTATCTCAACACAGATACAGCAGTTTTTATTTTTGCAAATCATACATTACAACAAGGAAAAATATTAACACATGAGGGAAATCATTGTGGTGTCCATGAAGATGTAAAAAAATGTAGGCCTAAATCTAGCTTACACATTTACCCAAATTTTTCAGGCTAATTGTAGTAATGACGGATCAGACCTGTTTGCTCAATAGTGGCAAGACACATATGTATATAATGACATCTGACAAATTAGTTTGTCCGTCAAGAACCAGGAAAAAAGGAACCTCGGCTGTGAACCGCTCCTGGTGCGCGCCTGGTAAAACCGCCATAATAATAACAATCCGCCATGCAACATGTGCACCTGCTCTTAAAGGGTATGTTGGATGACACTCTGATTGGTTTATTTCATGTTACGCCCAAACCACACCTATGAATAATGAAACTATTTCAGACCAACCCCTTTTAAACTTGCGTCGGGCGCAAGAGTCATTTATCCTGCCGGTAAAATAGCAACAGCGCCCAAGACCCGCCCACAAAGTAACTTGCTTTTCTTTTTTTTTTAGTACTCATTTTTTTATTTATTATATTCAGTGGTAACAACATAGAAAGACATTATAACATATCCAATATAAAAAAAAAAAAAAAAAAAAAAAAAACAGTTGTACCACCGTCCCCCCCCTCCCAACCCTCCCTTTTTTTGTGAGCAAAGAAAACAAAAAGGGTGTGGGGCTTGTCCAATTAAGTGCCTGACTCTAGGGGTAAGGTACGCCCTATGAGAGATCTTCATATGAATAAACTGATGGTTGGGATTCTGAGACGAGCTACATATGTTATTCCAGCTTGTGCCCCAATTTATTTCCTTACCCCTGAGTGCCATTGAACGATCCCATGCCAGAGTACTAGGCTTGGGCGACAAAAATGACAGAAGCCTGGCATACAAAAAAAAACAACCCTTTTTGGGGCCATATTTATCCAATTGATTACTGGATGTTCCTTAATCTCTGAGCCCCATACAACATTATGTGCTTTAAAAGCTGATCTAAGTCTAAAGTATAGGAATAAGGAGTGTCTGGGGATACCATAAAGTGAAACCAAGTCGTTAAAGCTTAATAAAGAATCTTCCCCATTCAAGTCTCCCATGACCCATGTATCCTTTTCTGCCCATACACCTTGAATGAATGGCTTATTCCCAGACAGTAATTTGTTATCACGCCAAATGGGAGATGATCTATGCCATTTTGATGTAAAACCCACTAGCCTCTCAACTTGTCTGGTAGTCCGAAGTATGTATGTCAGTACCGGGCCATACCTCAGTGTACAATGATTAATGGAGAGACCAGAAAATAAAAAATCCTTGAGCCTAATAGGGGCAATTATGTCCTGCTCTATTGTCTTCCACGGTGATGTATAATTTGGATCCAACCACTGCTTAATTGGACGCATAATAAAAGACCAATGATAATATTTAAAGTTGGGAAGTGCACATCCTCCATCTAACTTGTTACGTTGTAGTGTGGTCTGTTTAATACGAGGTCGCCTCCCATTCCATATATATTTGGTGAGTAGCGTGTCAACTTTAGACCAGTAATTCTTTGGCGGGGATAGTGGCAGCATAGAGGAGATGAAATTAACGCGTGGTAAAATGTTCATTTTCACTACTGCTATGCGAGATGGGACAGAAGCAGGCAGGGCAGTCCATCTTTTAGTATCCTCCTCAACCTTCTTCAACACCCTGGTGTAATTGGATTTAGTTAAGGCTGTGACAGATGTTTGAATCGACACCCCTAGATATTTGACCTCTTTGGTTATTGTAATATTAGTAGGTAAAACCAACTGACTTCTATCCCCGTTAATTAACATCAAGGCCGATTTAGAGAGATTAATTTTAAAACCT
This sequence comes from Chrosomus eos, assembly GCA_036326025.1. Lineage (NCBI taxonomy): Eukaryota > Metazoa > Chordata > Actinopteri > Cypriniformes > Leuciscidae > Chrosomus > Chrosomus eos. Next base: position 19,251,441 of record CM070842.1, read on the forward strand.
GAGAGTGAACCAAACATATTTAATGCTCTAATAGTGTTGGGAAGAGAATTTTGAACCTCTGACATATATATTAAAGTATCATCTGCATACATTGACACTTTGTGAGTAAAATTGCCAATATGAATAGGAGAAATAGTTATACTGTTACAAATATACTGCGCTAAAGGCTCTATAGAAAGATTGGTAACACTTTATTTGAAGGGGTGTGCATAAGACTGACATGACACTGTCATAAACATGACATAACACCTGTCATAAACATGAAGGAGTCTTTATGAATGTTTATGACTGTTGTCATTAAGTGTCATTCGGTAAATTATGACACTTTCAATGCAAAGTTGACATTGTTTAAAATTTCTTTGTTATGACAACTTGACATTACCCAAGACAAAAATGTCTTGATTATGACAACTTGAAATTAACAAAGACGGAAATGTCTTTGTTATGACAACTTGACATTAACCGAGAAATCATAACCTGTCAACCTGTGACAACTTTGGCCGTCATGACACCATTATAACTGTGTCATGAATATTTTACTTGTCCTCAAGTAAAGTGGAACACATTGTACTAGTTATAAAGATGTCATTAAGGGTTATTACACTGCAAAATGCTTGAAGTTTGATAATTAGACCTGTTATGACATATTTGTGACAGGTTGACAGGTTATGATTTCTTGGTTAATATTAAGTTGTCATAACAAAGACATTTCCGTCTTTGTTAATTTCAAGTTGTCATAATCAAGACATTTTTGTCTTGGGTAATGTCAAGTTGTCATAACAAAGACATTTTTTTGTCTTTGTTAATGTCAAGTTGTCATAACAAAGACATTTTAAACAATGTCAACTTTGCATTAAAAGTGTCATAATTTACCGAATGACACTTAATGACAACAGTCATAAACATTCATAAAGACTCCTTCATGTTCATGACAGGTGTTATGTTATGTTTATGACAGTGTCATGTCAGTCTTATGCACACCTCTTCAAATAAAGTGTTACCGAAAGGGTAAAGATTAAAGGGGACAAAGGGCAGCCTTGTCTTGTACCACGATTAATAGTGAACAGATTTGAAATGACACCCCCAATACACACTCTAGCAGAAGGATTGGCGTACAGCACCTGAATCATTTTTATAAACTTGGGCCCAAACTTAAATTCAATAAGGACCCGCCATAAGTACTGCCATTCGAGCCTATCAAAGGCCTTCTCAGCGTCGAGAAAGAGAAGACCACAAGAGGAGGGAATATTCTGAGCTTCACACAAAATGTTAATTAGTCGTCTAACATTCTCTGCAGCCAAACGTCCCTTCATAAACCCAGTTTGGTCTGGATGTATTAGATCAGGAAGTACTGACTCTAGTCTGCCTGCTAATACACGGGAGTAAATTTTAAGATCGGCATTAATCAGTGATATTGGTCGGTAGCTCGCACATTCAGCAGGGTCTTTGTCCGGTTTGGGGATAACTGAAATAAGAGCAGTGTTAAGATCCTTGTGGAAATGTCCTTGTTCAATAGCAAAATTTATAGAATCCAGCCAGATAGGACCTAAAGTCTCCCACAGAACTGAATAGAGCTCGACCGGCAAACCATCAAGGCCAGGGGAACGCCCTTTCTTCATACTACTTAACCGCTAGATGTAATTCTTTTAGTGAGATCGGCAAGTCAAGATGTCCGCATCCTCTATGGAAAGAGTGGGAAGATTCAGATTAGTAAAGAAATTTGTATAATCACTCTCCGAGGGCTGACATTCACTAGAGTACAGTTTGGCAAAGAAGGACGCAAACGACTCATTTATATCTAGAGTAGTTGTTGCCATTTCGCCCTGGTCCCTTTTGATGCATGCTATTGATCGACTTTCCTCCTGACGTTTCAGAGTCAGGGCGAGAAGATGACTCGGGTGGCTGCCTTGTGAATAGTACTTGTGTTTAGTAATATGCATTAAATATTCAACTCTATATCGTAGCAAACTGTTCAGTTAAGCTTGATGTGTCTTCAATTGAGATTCTGTGTCTTTACTATAATTCCTTTTAAGTTGAGTTTCTAGCTGTTCACATTTTAATTCTAAATCCAAAATCTGACGAAGTCTATTACGCTTAATGTAAGATGAAAATCTGATTGCGTTATTTCTGAGGAAACCTTTTATGGAGGCCCATAAGAACATTGGGTTCTCTACACTGCCCTTATTAATGTCTACAAATTCGTTGAGTTCAAGCTTGAGCTGATTGAGGAAGTTTTCATTTTGTAGTAACGAGGAGTTAAACCTCCATCTAGAAGACTTATTGCCCCTAATATCTGCAAAACTAAATGTTGTTTCAATAGGGTTATGGTCTGAGATAAGTCTAGTAAGAAGATTTATTGAGGAGGATGCAGAAACCAGATCAATAGAAGTAGGTAATCTATCCTAGAAAAAGACTTAGGTGAGTAATATGTATGTGTAATCTCTTGATGAAGGATTATGTAGTCTCCAAATATCCACCAAATTGAGGTCTTTTGCTAAATTACCTAGAGCCTTAGAAGAGGCTATCTGGGTGTGAGTAGCAACATTGGTGGATCTGTCTAAGACAGGGGTTCTCAAACATTTTGGAGCCAGGGACCCCTTACAAGGGAAAAATATTTCCAAGGACCCCCTCATATTTATAACAGTGACTGAGCCCAAAGTTAATGTGGGAGCGCTTAATGAAATGTTTTGACACAAATAAGTCTTCACGAGCCCGATCTCATGAAAGTGCGTATCAATACCACGAATGTCATTTCTCGTGGCATTTATACGCCAAAATCAGTTTTTGCGTGTATATGATACGCAGTTTTCGCGTGCATATGATACGCACTTTATGGCGTGTAATACGCACGCACCTCCATCCCCCCCCTCCTCCTAATCCTACCCAAGTGATTTTCAGTGCGTAGCATATGCACGCAAAAATCACTTTTGGCGTGTAAATGCCACGAGAAATGACATTCGTGGTATTGATACGCACTTTCATGAGACTGCGTTGTCTTCACCCAGGGTCGTATGCAGGGTTTTTTAAATAGTGTACTGAGGTGCCAAAAGTGGTCTTGCTAGGGGGGTTCGGGGGCATGCCCCAAGGAATTTTAGATTTTCTTGATCTACACATGCATTTTAAGGTGTTTTTAAGGCCAAAAAATGGGATACCTATAGCTATGTCAGTGGGCAGTGGAATACATTTTTTTTGTCAAGTAGATGACAATTTAAATTTTACAATGAATGATCCACATACAAAATGGAAATGCAGAATGTATAAGATTATTGTTCACAGCCTTAAATGAGAAATGTTTCAAGGATTATTTTGCATAGATGTTAATTCCAATATTTGAACACATTGTACACAAATAGGCCTATAGTACAATAATAATGGCAAATTATGTTTAAAAGGTGCTTGTGTTGTTAAATTGAGCTTATATCCACTGTAATTAGCTAAATAAAATAATGTTAATTTCATCCTGGACACAGTATGCTTCTCAGTCTTGACCTGTAGCTGGGAGAGCGGGGCACAAAGTAATGCTTTTTGACTTTCTCAGTTTCTGTAAATTCACTTGGGGTTCAGAGTATTTATTTTTTCCCACATTAATTTCACACGTGTCTAGATCTTGTTTAGCGTACATCTTATCTCGCACTTTATGACGGAATAACTGAAGCGTCATGCGGAAATGCGCATTTTGACATTGACGAGCGCTGGTAGTCTGCTGAAAAAACGCTCAGATTAAGGTCAGTTTATCATCGCGATGTTTAATATCCTTGCAGCGCCAAATTAGAGTTAATATTAGGCAATTATTTAAAAACTTTCATTATATATATAGGCTACACATTGAAAAATTACAGAGGTCCAGACCTGCACGTATCAGCATCTTCACATGTGGAGAAATGAGATTGGAACAACAGCAAGTCGACAGTATAATGATTGACCGTCACTGTCACTGCCTTCATAGTGTACAACAGACAAATTAAATTAAGCAGAACTTTTTATAAGTTCGGTGAGTATTTTATTTTGATAATGAATAGGTTTTGATGTAAAATTAGCAGTGCTAGAATTGACATAGCCTGTAATTGTGCGCGCACGCGAGACGCCGGCGCGAACACTTGGATTGTTTCCTCTGCAGTGGAAACAAAGGAATACTCTGGTAATACTCTTATTTATGGTCATACAGTTAAGAGTACATCATTCAAAACGGAAAAATGTCATTTTTTTATTTGTGTATATAAAAAATGACTACAAAATGTCATGCCTTTTAAAAATAAAGAAAACAGGATGCCGGTTCTGCCGTCTCTGTCTCCGTCTGGCGCGCCGTGCCCAAAAAACGACCAAAACACAGCGAATACTTGACGCACAGGCATAAGAAATATAGATAGATTATCTATCTATAGAAACCTTTAAGAGCATACTATTTTATTATTTGACAATAAATGCAATAGCCGATAAGTCACTTTGGAATAAATAGCAAGTTTTCAGATGATAAAGAAAACATGACTTATAGTCATGGAAAAACGGTAGGCTGTTATAAATTATTTCGCGGACCCCCTGGCTATCGTTCACGGACCCCCAGGGGTCCGCGGACCCCAGTTTGAGAACCAATGGTCTAAGATGTTATCAAAAACTGCATTCATGTCCGCGCCAATTACCAAATGTTACTCGTCTAAAATTAACAATTCTTTTGTAATGTTCTGAAAAAAATGCACCGTCAAAGATAGCTGGGGCATAAATACTAATAAAGGCTACTTTCTTTCCTTCAATGGAGGTACAACAAAACGCTAGCCTTCCTGAAACATCCGAGCTTACCTTAACTATGTTTATGGTCAGATTACGTCTCATTAACACAGCTACCCCCTTGGTGCTGCTACCATCAGATGAGGCAGCAACAATTCTATACCTCCTATTTTGTAGTCTTAAAGTATCGTTAGGTTTAAGATGAGTTTCCTGCAACAGTGCTATATCAACATTTTTACGATGAAGGAAATCTAAGAGCTTGGACCTTTTGAATGGAGAATTGAGCCCTCTTACATTAAATGTCAAAACATTGTATCTATCCATTGTCCCTATTGAGGTATGCCCAAAACAAACTGTGTGTGATAAGGTTAGAGTAAACTGCTGATGTATATAATGAGAAATGAGAAACTACTGTCAAGAAAAAAATGACTGTGCAAGAACATATCCATCCCATGCAGAAAAACCCCCTGAACACCCCGACCCCCCTAAACCTAACCCCACCCCACATTGTCATCTGTGAGAACCACGAAGCGATTGCTAACAATGAACCTGTGCCTATTAGCCCTGATTGGAAGAGCTTCATAACTGAAACACATTTGAAAAACCTTGAATCAACACATAAAGGAAAATACAAAATGGGGGATAATCGTGTTATCTAATAGACCAGAGAATATGATAAACTGCTTACAACCCCTGAAAGAGAGAGAGAAAAAAAAAAAAAATTATACATACATATACATATACATATATATATATATATATTATATATATATATATATATATATATATATATATATATATATATATATACACACATACATATACATACATACACATGCACACATATACATATACACACATATATATACACATACATACACACAATAATAAATAAGAGAAGAAAGAAAAAAAAAAAAAAATTAAACATCAAGCATCATATTAAACTCAAGCATCATATGCCTGCACATTTTGACCTGCTCGTAGTCATTCCATGTCAGTAAAGCGCAACGATTCTCTAGCCGTAGACCTGGCATTATTCTCACTCTGTAGAGTTGACGCAGTGTCCTGTCCCACGAAGAACAGTTCAGCCTCCTCGGCCGAATCAAACGACATTTTGTCCCTTTTGTACGTGAGCTTCAAGATGGCTGGGTAGATCAAAAACGAGTCGATGCCTTTGTGTCGCAATTGGGCTCGGATTGCTTTGTATTTGTTTCTTCTCTGCACTGTTTCGGCACTGTAATCGGCGTAGAATTCCAGCTGAGTGTCGTCTGGTAACTTAGGTTTAGTGTTACGAGCTCCCTGCAGTATGGCTTGACGATCACGATAACGGAGCACTCTGAAGATCATCGTGCGTGGCCTGGCAGAGTTAGCAGAGAAGATTTGATGTGCTCTGTCAATTTCTATGGAATTCCGGGCCAGTGTCAGGATCCACTGAGGGAGCATTTTACAAAGAAATCCGACCGGATCATCACCTTCCGCCCCCGTTGGTAAGTTAATTAATCTCACGTTGTTCCTTCTCGATCTATCTTCCATCTCGGTAACTTTCGGTAGCCTGCACTTTTCTTTGACGCCATTTCACGATGCTGATGCAAAATAACAGAATATAACGAAAAAAAAACTGTCTGATATGTTAAATAAAGAAATTGTTGTAAAAAAATAATGTTAAAGCTGCCATTCAAAGGCCTTTTGGCAGGAGCTCAATGCAATGCGACCATCTCGCTGCGCGTCTCACCGGAAGTCCGTAACTTGCTTTACTCGCTTGATACTTGCGTTTCAGATTGTTAAAATAGTTCCCATAGTGTCTCATTCGGCGTGTTCCATCAGAAAACCATTTTAATGGATGCCTCTCTTACAGGCTGGGTTACGGTCTTCAAATATAGCCAAGTACAAACAATCCTCACTGAGGACAGTCCATATTCTGGTATATCGCAACACGGGAGCAGACATCCTTTTTAGGCAGGAGCCGAGGCCCACAGAAATGGAAACTTCACTCAGCAGACACAAGCAGACACACTCTGTCAGTTCAAAGCTAGACTAAAAACCCATCTCTTTGACCTAGCATTCACATAATACATTATCGACTTCTATAATTCAATATTAGACTGCATAGATTAGGTCAGACGGAACTTGGAACACTTCCCTTAATTTAGTGTCTTTGTTTATCCCAAGGTTTTCCCGCAGCCTGCCGGATACAGGCCGTTTCCAGATCTGACGAAGGACCTTCGCCTGGACCCGATGACAACGCAGTGCTGAAGTCCCAACTAGCCTCTCCCTATTGAGGATCCCTATACCAATCTACAGATAAAGCTTTGTGGAAATTCCGGTTCCCTATCGAGGGAACTCGAGATGCGTCAAACAACGCCTTGGGAACGCTCCCAGTGTGAATGCGTCTGAAGCATTATGTCAACTAGTCCAATGGAAAGAATGAGCGTCACGGGCGGGTGATGTCATGACCAGGAAGGGATAAAAGCACATCCGGTGCAAACTGGCATTAGCTTCTGTTGCCTCAGCAAGCGATCTGTGTCAAACTGTCTGTTATATTTACTGTTGTCTGTCTGATATATATATTTAAATATGGAAACTAAACAATTGCACGAACTCTGTGTTATCCCTGCTCGCGCTATTTAACGAGTAGGGACACACACAAGCTTTGTGTGATGTGTTTGGGAGTAGATCATGCGGTATCAGCCTCCGAGGGGGCAGCAGATGACTTGTGAAGTGTGCACGCACGTACGAGCACTGCTAGCAGTGTTGCCAGGTCCGTATGCCTGCACTGTTTCCGCGGGTTGTTTGTGTAGTGCACAGGTTGACGCGATTGTTTTACTCACTGGAACATGATTGTTATCGGGGAAACACCCGGGAACGCTATTTGACTATGTTTGGGCGTGATTGGGTTAGTTTTGATGAGCAATTGGGTTGGTTTTGTTGTGCAGACCTGGCAACCCTGGCTGCGAGAGCGAGCAGAAAGGAAGAGCAGTTCTGTTTTTGGCCACAGGTGTCAGTCGCGAGTTTAAATTTCAGAAAAACGCATATAGGCCCTTTAAGAGAGTATGGCTATGGGGCAATACCCCGGGTAGAACAGACGCTTGTGAGCTATCTGTCTCACGGTTCAGTATCGTCCCTGAAGGCGTCGGCTTCTCTCACTGAACCATTAAAGAAAACTATTTTTTTATCTAGTGGGAAAAGCATATATGGCAGTGGGTCTAGCATGAGCCTGCTTGCACACTATAGCAGTGCTACAAGCATATCAGGCTGACCTGCCGCGGTATTTGGACAGAAGTGAGGGAGTTTGGCCCGATGGGGTTTGAGAACTCCGTCGGGCCACAGATTTATCTCTCAGGGATGGCAGCCCTTGTGGTCACTGAGAGACACCTCTGGCTCAATTTGATGGGAATCATGGAGAAAGATACAAGATAATCTCTCCCTCGCTATGTCCAACCCCCTGGGGCTGCTGGGAGTGAGCAGCTCCAGCCGTCTAGTTTCTCATACACAACACAGCAGCCAAAGCCTTCAAAGCAGAAGCCGGATCCGAGGACCGTTCTTCACGCTGAGAAGGCTGCGGCTCAAAAGAATAGATCTGGCGCCACCGGCGTCAGACCGGTGAGGGCAGCCCCAACGGGGGGGGAATGGTGTACACCTCATTATACGGTGCCCTTTCCATCTTGGTGCCCTCAGGGGACCGTTCTGCCAACCACGCCACCCTTGGTGCTTCGGGGCGCAGCGGTCTCCAGCGAGCTTCTGGCGCAGCGTCAACTCGACATTGCGTCAGACTCGCGCCCTCTGAGGGGGGTTCTAAAACAGTCAGTTCGGGGGGTTCCTGCCAGTATGCTTCAGGTCCCCGAACTGGCTGTCTTTATTACACCAGAGGCCAGCCTCGAGGGGCTGGTTCCCTTGGTAGATTTTCTGGCAGCGCGGAAAGCTACTGCCAAATATATCTCTATGGGTCCTGCAGTTAGTAGTAAGAGGCAGATTTGGTTGTCGTCCTCCAGGCTACAACGGGGTGTTGCTCACGTAAGTGCATTCCAAGCAGGCTCTGGTAATGGAGCAAGAGGTAAAGGCCCTGTCAGCAAAGAAAGCTATAGAGCAGGTGTACTCACCCGACATTGCGTCGGGTCTTTACAGTCGTTTCTCATTGTTGCAAAAAAGGATGGAGAGCTGTGCCACTTACTAGATCTTCGTCTGTTGGAGTGTTTGGTGCTGGAACTCAAGTCCAAGATGCTGACACTCAAACAGATCGTGATTCAAATCAGATCCGAGGACTGGTTTGTCACGATAGATCTAAAAGACGCATACTTCCATATCTCCATCCTCCCTCAGCACAGGAGGTTCCTGAGGTTTCCTTTGGGGTGAAGAACACCAGTATCAGGCACTTCCTTTCGGTCTAGCTCTATCACCCCGCAAATTCACGAAGCGTGTAGACGCAGCTCTGGCCCCGCCAGGCTGCAGTGCATACGCATTCTGAATTGCATAGATGACTGGCTGATTCTAGCGGAATCAGAACAGTTAGCGGTTCGGCACCGAGGTGTTGTTCTCGCTCATATGCTGATGTTGGGGTTGAGGCTCAATGCCAAGAAGAGTGTGCTTTCTCCAGTACAGAGAACCACTTTCCTTGGTGTGGAATGGGATTCAGTGACGATGCGGGCCACTCTGTCGCCCGTTCGTGTAGCTGCTATCCTAACAGCCACAAAAGAGCTGAGGCTAGGCCAGTCACGCACTGTAAAACAGTTCGAGAGACTGTTGGGTCTTTTGGCAGCAGCGTCCAACGGGATACCTTTTGGCATGTTGTACATGAGACCTTTACAGTGGTGGCTCAGGACCAGAGGGTTCTCCCCGAGGGGAAACCCACTTCGTATGATCAAGATCACGCAGTGGTGTCTCCGCGCCTTGGTTATATGGAGGAAACACTGGTTCTTAACCCAGGGTCCGGTGTTGGGAGCTCTTTGCCATCGAGTTGTGATCTCGACAGATGCTTCCCTCACCGGCTGGGGAGCGGTATTGGAAGGCCGCTCAGCTCAGGGCTTGTGGAGGAGTCATCATCTCTTTTGGCACATGAATTGCCTAGAGATGATGGTCGTCGTCAATGCGTTGAGACATCTCCTCCCAGACCTGAAGGGCCACCATGTGTTGCTCTGGATCAGGACCAGAGGGTTCTCCCCGAGGGGAAACACACTCCATACCATCAAGATCACGCGGCAGTATTCCCGCGCCTTGGTTATATGGAGGAAACTCTGGTTCTTGTTCCACAGACAACACGTTGGTGGCCTCTTATTTTGGTCCCTCAAGAAAATACGCTATCTGAGGGCAGTGTATATTCCAGGGGGCCAGAATATTGGAGCAGACACATTGTCGAGGCAGGGGCTGAGGCCAGGGGCCTCCACCCTGAGGCGGTGGAGCAAATATGGGAGTTTTACGCCAGGCAGAAGTGGATCTGTTCACGTCTCAGCATACGACGCACTGTCCACTCTGGTTCTCCCATGCTCAACCAGCCCCCTTGGGGTGACCGAGGCTACGTCTGTACGCATTTCCCCCTGTTGCTCTGCTCCCAGGAGTTCTGGAGTGAATCCGCCAGAATGGTATAAGCCTATTGCTAGTAGCACCATCCTGGCCAAGCCGAATTTGGTTTGCGGACCTAATTCTTCTCCTTGACGGCCCTCCTTTGGAGGTCCCGATCAGGAGAGAACTTCCATCTCAGGCAGGGGATGCAATATTGCACCCCCGGCAGGGGATTTGGAAACTGTGGGTTTGGCCTCTGAGGGGGCCCAACTCATAGAGAGTGGTCTCTCAACCGAGGTTGTTGAGACCATTCTAAGCTCCAGAGCTCTCGCTACAAGGAAACTATATTCACTATTTCGAGAGTTTTTCACTTCTTGGTGTTACCAGCGTCAGTGGAATCTGGTTAACTGTTCAGTAAACACAGTATTTGAGTTTCTGCAAGAACGCTTTGTATCAGGTCTATGTCCTTCCACGCGTACGTGTGGTATGGCGGCCATTGCAGCTTTCCACGCCCTGGTGGGTGGTACATTTTTGGATCGAGACCCCTTGATCACTCGTTTCCTTCATGGCGCTTTGAGGCTGAGGCCTGCAACTTGCACTAGGGTGCCGGCTTGGGACCTTACAATAGTTCTAGAAGGCCTATCTGGGGCTCCCTTTGAGCCCTTAGATTTGGTCTCAGAGAAGTTCCTTTCTTTTAAGACTATTTTCTGCTAGCAGTTTTCGTCCCTATAAGAGTCAGACCTTCAGGCCCTTTCGGTCCCCACCTGCCTTGAGTGTACCGGGGATGGCCAAGGCAATCTTACCCGAAACATGGATATGTTCCAAAGTTGCCTACCATTATTCCGAGGCCTATTGTGCTGCAGTTCCCTTTCGAGGGAACTTAACACTGCGTAGAGAATCGACTCTTTGGGGATGCCCCCTTAGTGTGCGCCTCTGAAGTAAAATTGAAACTAGTCCAATCTTGATTGGTGCTGCGTCATGACGTAGCATGTGTGACGGCATACCCGGAAGTATAAAAGTGACGCTGTCACAACACATACCAGCTTTCGCTCTTCAGCAAGCACTCTGTGTTGAAACGGTCTCTGTCTATTTGGTGTTGTTTGTCTGATCTATATATATATATTAGGGATGTGCAAAGTAGCCGGTATTTGTATCTGTATTTGTATTTGTTGAGGGGGGAAAAGTATTTGTATTCGTATTTGTATTCGGGTAAAATGTAGGGGGGGGGGGGACTAGCTTTCATGACCCACACGCAAGGTCTCTCGCTCTCTCCCTTACTGCCGTGCGCGCGCTACACGGTTTGAAGCAGTTCTGTCTCGCATGCGCTCTCTAGATTTACGTGAGATTTGAACTAATTTGCGGACATCAGGGAGCCGCTATCAATATGCGGGAGATTCCCTGCTGAACTTCCGGGAGTCTTGGATGTCTGCGTGCCATATAACTCCCACAAGTGCATACAATTCGACACACCTACACAAGCATTTTTTTAACCTTTTAAAACCGAACGTTAACTTTACTCTGTCAACTGCCTATTCATTGTCTAAATTACCGAGCTAACAGAGCTACGTACACAGAGCGAACATGAGAGCATCCGACTGCAGACGTCAATAATGCAGCGTAATGGAATAATCTCCCGATCAAACTCCGCTTCCCGTTATAAACTGCCTCCGGAACCCAGTTAAGGTACACAAATCTATTCAACAAAAATAGTGAAGCAGTTAAGTGTTTTTTCGCTGCAGCCGAGCCCTCTCTGTTGCTGTGTGCAGCTGTCAGTCACCTCTTCCTGAACGTCACTCACTCACTCTAACTCGCTCATCCGGGCATGCGGTCTCGTGAGAAGACGCATCTTTTTGATATAAAGTTTTTCTTGTTCCCGAATACAAATATTTTTTTAAGTATTTGTTCGAAATAAGTATTCGTAAAAAACACGTTATTTGTGCCTTTCCGAATACCGTATTCGGGTTCGGCTCCACCCCTAATATATATATATATATATTATGGCGAGTGAACAGTTTGTCAGATGTGTGCACCCCTGCCCAAGATTCATCACGGGTGGGGACACACATCAGCTTTGTGTAAACTGTTTGGGAGCGCAGCACGCACAGGCAGCTCTTGAGGGATCTGCTTGTGCTCACTGTGAAGCACTATATTTAAGAGTGTTGCGCTCCCGTTTGGCTATATTCAATGAGGGTGGACAAGCTCGCGATCCCTCCGGTTCAGGACCCGCGTCCGTTGAGGCAAAAGGATGAGGAAGTGGACGTTCTCAGCATCGGGAGCGAGGAACGTGAGCGTGACTCGCCAGCTCATGTTCCCGCATATGAGGAGTTGGTAGAGGTTGTGACACGTGCTGTGGCCAGACTCTATATTAATTGGCCACAAGATAAGCAGGAAGATTCTCGTCATAGCAAGTTAGACGAGAGATTCCTGCAGCACAGGTCACAACCTCAGGGGTTTGCCTTTTTTCCCGGATCTTCATAAAGAGATCTCTAGATCTGGGAAAAACCGCACTCCTCTCGTATCTCATCCCCCACTACGTGTGATTATAGTAATGTGATGGGTGCGAGGGAGGCGGGTTATGGAAAGCCATCTTTCTCCTGCAGCGGCATCTTCACTCAAAACCCTGGCGCTGCCCAGTAGACAATGCAGAGAAACATCAGCATTAGTCGGTAGGGCATATATGGCGGCTGGTCGGGCTGGTGCGTCTATGCATTCCATGGCGATTTTACAAACGTACCAGGCCAACCTCCTTAAGGACTTAGATGAAGGCGAGGGTCCCACTCCATCTGATATCGCGGAATTGAGAAGGGCCACAGATTTGTCTCTCCCGAGCCACAAGAGAAACGGCACGCTCTATCGGCCGTTCTATGGCAGCTATGGTGGCTACGGAGAGGCATCTGCGGCTTAATTTATCGGGAATTAAGGATAGGTATAGATCCTTTTGTTGGACGCGCCGCTTTCGCCTTCTGGCCTGTTCGGTGACGCAGTTTCTACTGTCGTCAACAGGTTTCAGGAGGCGAAGAAACAATCTGCGGTGGTGTTCCAGCAGTTCCTTCCTCGCCGATCTAAGCCTGTTAGGAGGGGTGGTCTAAGTGGCCAGCCACAGCCGTCAACCAGCTCCTCATACCGGCAAGAGCAGAAAGAAAGCATTGCCTCTAGAGCCCCTCCTTCTGGAGCTTGGCAACAGAGGAAACGCGCTCAGCCGAAGCCCGCCGGCCAGAAAGGCGACCTGAGGGCCGTCATTCAGGCCAAGAGAGCGGGAAAGAGGTCCTAGCCGAAATGGTAGGATCTCAGAGGGCGGTCCCCCCCGCTGTGAGACAACCGAGGTGGTTTTCACAGCGGAGCCCTCAGGAAAAAGATGTTATCCGGCCATCCCTGATGCTTCGGGCGACATCGATTTCCAGCGACCACCCTACAGGGTGTCCGCCACAAATTTTTTAAAAAAAAGAGCGACCACTACGGTCACAAAAAATTTCTCATCTAGTTCCTGCCGTTCTATCGCTTCAGGAAGACGAGAACAGTGCTCAAAAAATACCCTGGCTGGTTCCATTAGTAGAATTTCTGGGAAATTGGCAAAATCTTCCAAATATATCTATATGGGTCCTGAATATAATAAAACATGGTTACAGACTGCAGTTCGGTCACAGACCCCCCAAGTTTGCAGGGGTGGTGCCGACTACAGTGGTTTCAGAACAGGCTCGGGTTATGGATCAAGAAGTACAGACTCTTCTGGTCAAAGGGGCCATAGAAATCGTTCCCCTACCAGACAGAGAGTCACGGTTTTACAGCTTTTAGATTTTAGATTTAAGGCATCTGAATCTGGCTCTGAGGAGGTTCAGATTCAAAATGCTCACCATTCCCATTATAGTGAATCAAAAAGGTCCGAGGACTGGTTTGTCACGATAGACCTAAAAGACGCCTATTTTCACATCTCCATCCTTCCATGTCACAGGAGGTTCCTAAGGTTTGCTTTCGGGGGCGAAGCATACCAATATTGGGTTCTTCCGTTCGGCCTAGCACTCTCTCCCCGAACATTCACAAAGTGTATGGATGCAGCTCTCGCTCCATTGAGACTCCAGGGCATACGTATACTGAATTACATCGACGACTGGCTCATATTGGCTCAGTCTCGGGAGATGGCAGTTCGGCATCGAGATGTCGTCCTTGCTCATATTCAGAATTTAGGGTTGAGACTCAACATGAAAAAGAGTGTGCTAGAACCAGTTCAGAAAATTATTTTTCTGGGGGTGGTGTGGGATTCCGTTACGATGCGGGCACGATAACCATGGTTTCTGGAATAAGGCTAGGCCAGGCTATCACTGTAAAGCGATTTCAAAGAATGCTGGGCCTCATGGCAGCGGCATCAAACATAATACCTTTGGGCCTTCTCCACATGAGGCCCCTTCAGTGGTGGTTGAAAACCAAGGGCTTTTCCCCCAAGGGAAATCCATTTCGTATGATCAGAGTAACGCGCAGATGCCTTCGTGCTCTAGTGATATGGAAGAAACCTTGGTTTCTGTCCCAAGGGCCAGTGTTGGGAGCGTCATGTCGCCGGAAAACCGTCAGACGCCTCCCTGTCTGGCTGGGGCGCGGTCATGGACGGCTGCTTTGCCAGGGGTCTGTGGCAGGACCATGATCATTCTTTGCACATAAATTGCCTAGAGATGTTGGCTGTTTTCAGGGCTCTGAGGAGCTTCCTTCCAGACATCAAAGGTTACCATGTCTTGATACGTTCGGACAATACATCAGTGGTGGCTTATCTGAACCGACAAGGGGGACTCAGATCACGCCCTCTGTGCAGACTGGCGCATCAGATTATTCTTTGGTCCCAGGGGAAAATACTGTCTATCAAAGCAATGTATATTCCGGGGGTTCTGAATCAGGGAGCAGACATCCTGTCGAGGCAGGGGCTGAGGCCTGGGGAATGGAGACTTCATCCGATGTGGTGAAGTTGATATGGGAGAGATTTGGACCAATGGAAGTGGATCTATTTGCGTCTCGAGAGACGTCCCACTGTCCACTTTGGTTCTCCCTCTCACATCCAGCCCCATTGGGGTTGGATGCCATGGTACAGGCCTGGCCGAGGCTTCGCCTGTACGCATTTCCCCCGATCACTCTGCTTCCGGGAGTCCTGGAGAGGGTACGTCAAGAGGGCATCGATTTACTTCTGGTTGCCCCAATATGGCCGACCCGAGTATGGTTTTCAGACGTAATATCACTCCTGATAGCTCCGCCATGGCAGATTCCTCTGAGGAGGGATCTGTTGTCTCAGGCGGAGGGCACAATTTTCCACCCTCACCCAGAGCTGTGGAATCTGTGGGTCTGGCCTCTGAGGGGGCTCAGTACCTAAATGCTGGTTTATCAGCTGGGGTGGTTGAAACCATACTTAGCTCTAGGGCTCCGTCCACTAGGAGATTATATGGCCTCAAGTGGAATGTTATTGTCACTTGGTGTAGAGAACAGGAGTTAGATCCAGTAAACTGCCCGGTGGCTTCAGTTCTGGATTTTTTACAAGATCATTTCTCTGCGGGTCTCTCTCCTTCCACGCTTAAAGTGTATGTGGCTGCTATTGCTGCTTTCCACGCACCATTAAGTGATGGGCCTCTGGGGAGGCACCAGTTGGTCATATGTTTTCTCCGTGGTACTTGGAGGATGAGACCGACAATCAGGTCCAGGTTTCCTGCCTGGGACCTGGCAGTGGTTCTCGAAGGGTTATCTTCGAACCTCTGGCCACCTTCGAACCTCTGCAGTCGGCTTCGCCTAGGGATCTTACGCTTAAAGTGTTTTTTCTCTTAGCTATTACCTCTCTTAAGAGGGTGGGATATCTCCAAGCCCTGGCAGTGACACCAGCTTGCTTGGAGTTTGCCCCTGGCAGAGTTAAAGCTTTTTTGCACCCAAGTCCGGGCTACGTGCCAAAGGTTTCTACAAATACGGCTCGGTTCACAGTCCTTCAGGCGTTCCATCCTCCACCTCATGTGTTGGCAGAAGAAGAGAAGCTGCATTTGCTCTGCCCCGTCAGAGCTTTGAGCGTGTACCTCGAGAGGTCCTCTTCTTGGAGGAGGTCGGACCAATTATTAGTGTGTTTTGGGTCACCTAAGAAGGGGCTCCCGGCATCCAAGCAAACTAATAGTAATTGGATTGTTCAAGCTATTATCTCAGCTTACAAGGTGCGTGACTTGCCTTCACCTTTAGCTGTTAGGGCTCATTCGACTAGAGGCATGGCTTCCTCTAGGGCCCTCCTTTCGGCAGTGCCCCTCCAGGAGATCAGTTTACACCTCCCTAGTACACCTGGCGCACACGTGCTCTCGTCCTAGTTGAGTGCCTGAGTCAGTTTCACTCCGGGACAGGCCTGTTTTTCGGTGCGTAGCCTAGTGGGTTTTCGTTGCGTAGCCTAGTGGGTTTTCGTTCCCCAAAGAGTCGATTCTCGACGCAGTGTTAAGTTTCCCTCGAAAGGGAACGTCTCGGGTTATGACTATAACCCTTGTTCCCTGAGAAGGGAACGAGACACTGCGTCGTTCTGCCACGCCCCTTGAGGCCTTAGAGCGTCTTGCTTCATCGCGAGGCTGGTATGTGTTGTGACAGCGTCACTTTTTACTTCCGGGTATGCCGTCACATATGCTACGTCATGACGCAGCACCAATCAAGATTGGACTAGTTTCATTTTTACTTCAGAGGCGCACGCTAAGGGAGCGTCCCCAAAGTGTTTGATTCTCGACACAGTGTCTCGTTCCCTTCTCAGGGAACAAGGGTTATAGTCATAACCCGAGGCGGTTTCTGTCCTCCCCCATTTTTCGGATCAGGAAAAGCTGAACCTCTTGTGCCCAGTGCAAGCACTGGACACTTATGTTCAGCGGACTTCTCTGTCGAGAAAATCCAACCTATTGAGCAAATAGATAGTCGATACTATTCTTCTTGCTTGTGAGTCTTCTGGTCAACCATTTGGTGGTCAGGGCTCATTCCACTAGGAGTATGGCTTCTAATGTATTATCTGGAGTTCTCTCCAAGACGTTTGTGATGTGGCAGGCTGGTCCTCATCGCTCACATTCGTTAGGTTTTACAGCTTAGACCTGGATGCTGCCCCAGGTTCTCAGGTGCTTAGTGCTTAATTTCAACAGACTGACACTCAGGTACTTGGAATTCTGGCGCTTTGGGTATTCTCGTTCCCAAGGCGTCGTTTGACGCATCGCAAGTTCCCTCGATAGGGAACGTCTCAGGTTACGTCTGTAACCATAGTTCCCTGAGAAAGGGAACGAGACGATGCGTCACCCTGCCATACTTCCTGCATCCCTGCGATCGGCTTGCTTCGGCAATTTTTCGAAGCTAATGCCGGTTTGCACCGGATGTGCTTTTATCCCTTCCTGGTCATGACGTCACCCACCCGTGGCGCTCATTCTTTCCATTGGACTAGTTGACATAGATGCTTCAGACGCATTCACGCTGGGAGGGTTCCCAAGGTGTCGTTTGACGCATCGTCTCGTTCCCTTTCTCAGGGAACTATGGTTACAGACGTAACCTGAGTTTTCGTACCCGAAGTGACACAACTCCTGACACAGAATCTCGTTCCCTTCTCAGGAAACCAGGTTATAAATGTCACCAATACGTTTTGGAACATTGCCATATACCTCTAAAACTACTCTAATGATATAATCAATGATTTGAGACATAACCTGAGACGTTTTCGTACCCGAAGTGACACAGAATCTCGTTCCCTTCTCAGGAAACCAGGTTATACATGTCACCAATACGTTTTGGAACATTGCCATATACCTCTAAAACTACCCCAATGATAGAATCAATGATTTGAGATTGAAAGTTCAAAATGGTGTTAGATATTTGATATCAAATGATTAAGACTTAAGTCTTAAAGACTTAAGACTTAATTACGTATTAATTAAGCTTAAAGACTTCAATAAATTGAAATGTAACTTTGAGGTCTTTATGCTAGTGTACTCCTAAAATGAAAATTAAAATAAAAATATTTTTTAGCAGATATGCATATTTGAAGTTTGTCTTTCTCTTCCAGGAAAACCTATCAAAAATATTGATGACATCATCTTGCAAATAGGGGCATTTACAGTTTATGACTAATAAAATGCTCTCAAGAATGAGAATGTTCACTTAATATGACCTGACTCTGATTATCAATAGCAAGTAGCAAATCATGATTCATAGATTTTTCATGAACCAAAGATTGTTGGTTATATAAAAATATGAGTTTTTCAGTATGTTCTGTCCAAACTTTTTGTTTCAATACGAAATACATGAACACAGGGAAAAACTACACTCATCAAGCCATTTTATTGGGCCTTTAAAAATAAGACATCTATCTGTTCTCTGAAAATAGTGGGAGGTTTGTAGAGCTTACCCGAGTCATGACGGTTATGGTGATGTAGTGAAGCACAGCTCCGAGCATCAGGGCAACTGTTTGGGAATTCTCAGTAATGACCGGCCAAGAACTGTTTTCAGCCAACAGTACAGCAGCAATCACTCGAAACACAACCAGGACATGGGTCAAACCAATGATGATCAGCATCTGATAACACAAACCACAGACACCAACACAGAGCGTTAGCCATACAAAAAAAAAAATATGAAAGTAAATGCGTCTTTCAAAATGTAAAAAATCAATATGGGTATCTTACCATGAGTGTGGCTAAAACCATTACTATAGTGGACCGTAGATAAGAGTGCATGTGCATCTTGTGTTCACAGTGCGCATCATTTACAATCTCCAGAATCAACTCTTCCTGCATGGTACAAGTGCAACAAAAATTA
Source organism: Chrosomus eos (assembly GCA_036326025.1). NCBI lineage: Eukaryota > Metazoa > Chordata > Actinopteri > Cypriniformes > Leuciscidae > Chrosomus > Chrosomus eos. Next base: position 19,270,428 of record CM070842.1, read on the forward strand.
CATGTTATGCCACCCTATGCTTTTTATATTTGTAGTTATTCACCATGATGTAAAAATTTGGTTGCAATTGATTTTGAGAGTTTACCAGAACTGAGAGTTACTAACTGTATGTTAAAATTGTACTTTACACCGGTCATTAGTTTTGTGACCCTCATACATTTTTTTCTAGAAATATATCATTGTAATCTGAAAGTTGCTATTGCCCTTATATAGCCATCCTAGGTGTATATGACATTCTTCTTTCAGATGAATACAATCAGATAGTGGTGTCAACAATAATCGATTCGGCAATGCATCGCAATGCGGGAAATGCTCGATTCAGCATCGATGCGGCAAAGTGCCATAATCGATTATGTCACTGTTTATTTTCTGGCCTTGGACAATAAAGTTTTGAAATTTCAATTACTTCCGGGGGCATAATAACAACAATAAAGATGGTTGAGGTGGAGGGAGATGACCGCGTTTGAAAATGCTATATTCAATACCCTGTACCAATCAATTTTATTTAATGTAATGACATTGATGTCAAAGATACAGGAGTTATAATACACACATAGCAGCCAATAAAATATGTTGTTCAATATGCTTGTATTGCCTCATGACTGATGAAAAATGTGCCTGGTTGTGTGCAGTAGAATTTTGATGCATCGCAGTGCATCGTAGAATCGAATTGAATCGAATCGTTACCTGGTGAATCGTAATCGAATCGAATTGTGAGGGCAGTGCCAATGCACACCCCTACAATCAGAGTTATATTAAAAAATGTCCTGGCTCTTGTAAGTGTTAGTGTAAGAAAATATCCATATTTAAAACTGTATCGACTAAAAGCTCAAACATGACAATCTGGGGCTCAGGTCAGGAAGCAGACAGACTGGCTAAACCGACCGTCTGCCAGCTGTCTCACGTCATCAAGGTCAGATAAATCCCATTACATAGAGTCTCTTTCACCTATATATCATCATAGAGACTGTGTCTGTTCCTTGAATTAGGAAATACAAAAAACCCTTCCAAACCCATCCAAGGTTAAAAATTTAATTGATGTTCAACAAATAAAAAACAGATTTAATACAAATGAACAAATGATAAAGCTTGGGTTGCTGAATATTCGATCCCTTACTTCAAAAGCACTTATTGTTAAAGGGTAACTCCACCTCTGGGAAGATGAATGTGTATTTAATATTGGTCATTTATATAGTTGAAATGTGAAAATATTTTTGAAATTGAACCATTCTAGACTGAGAAAAGGGAGAAAATGTATTTTTTACTCATGTGGCTGAAAGACAACAACTCCCAGAATGCACTTGCTTTGCTGCCCTTACGAGGCCACTCCCAAACCACGCCTACCGATTACAGGCGGCAGAATCTGAAAAACTAGGCTTGCTTTGATACATCGTGACTCTATACATCGTGAATTAGTTGATACATTTCCATTTGAAATGGTGCTAAATTGCATTGTACCGGGATGTACTAGCCTAATGTATAGAACACAACTTACACTTTCACATTAAAAATATGATGCAAGGCAGGACCATGTCAACAGAGTAGCTTAGTAGCTCTGCATATGAACTGTTTTCTTCCAATTAAAATGACTATTTCTCTAAGCTAATACATTATCTAGGCTAATCCATACTCTAGTAACACTAAAGGTTTATAAAAAGAACCACAGCCAATGTGAGTTATAACTTTTAATTAAACAAATCATTAATATTAACACTTTTACACTCAAAGCTCTGCGGATTCAGCGATCTCCTCCAGAAGAAAATGGCATCGCTGAGATTCGCGACAGCAATAGGACTCTATATCTGTTTCCATAGGCGCACAGCGAGAGCACTGACACCACCAGTCCGCCCCAGCTGGAGTCTGGCCGGGTTCAGGTCTCGCTCCGGCCGCCTCGTTCCTCCATCTCCCGCAACTGTTCATCACTGTATTGCGGCTCGTACAGGTAGCCGCGAGCATCAGATTCTCGCAACAGATCTTCCAAATCCCCTTCTGCCATTTCAACTTCAAAACTATCTTCCGCCATCGTGATTAGCCTACTATACAAACTTTTTACACAGAGCAAGAGGCAAGAGCCTGTTAGCTTAAGCCTAGTTCACACTACATGATTTAAAACGTCGGGCTGAACTGTGCGGTTCACACTACATGACTTGCTCTCTGTGAAATCAGGACTGTTCAAGTTGTTGAACTGTTCACACCACACGACACAACGTGATTGATCAGCAACAGGAGGTAACGCACTACACGAGTTGACAACAACTCTGTCACCCAATGATTCTATCTTGTCCACAAACCACGTTTTCTCACGAAAAATCACGTCATAAAATGAACCGAAAATGACGCGAAACAGCACGCGCACCAATACCCAGGGAAGAATAACACAACACGCGAATATGGACGTCAGACAGGACGTCAGAGTTGCAAACTGTTTGCGCAATGATTTGCTCTGAGAAAATATATACACTCACTCAACTTAATTTTAAAAAAGAACACCCAGAACATCAACATTGTGGACATCTGCAATATATACAGTTGACTTTCCTTTTTCCTAAAAGTATTTTAGTGAAACCTATGATTACAAACAGGGATATACTTCCGAAAAGCATCCGTAATTATATTTTTATGTCTACACATACGTGTATGTTTAATCTCTAGTTGCTCTGATTGGCTGTAGCTCATGATATCACGTGAGGTTGAGTCGCGCGACAGCTCTGGATATCTAGCATGCTAGATATTTCTCAACGATTTGCAAATCGGGCTTAAATCGGGTTTAAAATCATGTAGTGTGAACTAGGCTTTAGCTTCTACAGAAAGATGGCTGACACTATCTTTACATTCTGTGATGAGATCCCGCCCCATATGGGCATGGTGAAAACATGCGGAACACCTGGCTAAAACCAAACGATTACATTACTTTAAATGAGTCCACATTTGAGATGCTTCCAGAGGTCATATCCTCTTCTCAATATCATTAATTCATCTTTGTCACTAGATACATACCAAAAACTTTTAAGCTGGCTATTATTATACCACTTGTTAAAAAAGACGCTGTTATGTTTGTGTCTGTTTGTTTGTTTTTAAACTTTGTTTCTGATGCCTTTCTACTCTCAAAACGTTGTAGATATGTTCTTTAAACTTATACTGGTCTGGATTTGGAGCAGGGGCTTGGAATAATTTCCAAGCTCCTTTGTACTCGTTTGTGCCTTTGTACTCGAAGCCAACGCGGAGTTGGGAAGTTTGAGAAACGGCGAATTGATTATCTACAGCCGGGAGGATTTATTGGGCCTTCCCCATAATACGGGAGTTCCGCCGATACCTCCTTGTGATATTCCCCATGGAATCATCTATTCTCCACAAAAAAATCAGCAGGAGAAGGAAAAGAAGGAGAGGTACTAGGCGGGGAATTAGGATCAGACTCAAACGATGCTGGAAGCCGTTTTCCTCTGCCCACAATTACTCTAATGCTCGATCACTCAAGAACAAAATGCCTGAACTCGAGGCGTTAATTAAATATAATAGAGACTTTAAAAGAACAAACCTGTTTTGCATCACTGAAACATGGCTAACTGAGGAGCCTGATGATATAAACCTCGAGGGATATACATAGGATAAGGATAAGGATAAGGATAAACTTTATTTGTCCCCGAAGGGAAATTTGTCTTGGGCAAAGTGCTACCGTGTTACTCAACACATACACAACACATACACAACACAACAATATATAAAAATAAATAAAATACAAGATATGTAAAGTACTTAACACAGTAAAATGCTACTGCTAATGTGCTATAGGTGCGTTGTTCCGGGTCGTATTCAACAGTTTTATTGAGACTGGAACAAATGAAAGCTTCAGTCTATTATTTTTACAAATTGGGATTCTCAGTCTCTTTCCCGATGGCAGCAGCTGGTATTCGCTAAAAAGAGGATGTTCAGAGTCAGTACTAATACTCGTCGCTCTTCTCATCATTGCCTCTTCGTATAGAGACTGTATAGGTTTATATTGTTTTATTCCTATGATTTTCATAGCTGTTTTGTGGATATAAGTCAATTTGTTTTTCAATTGAAAAGACAAATTTCCAAACCAGACTACGATTCCATAGCGAATCAGACTTTCAAGCGTGGCTTGATAAAAGACAAATAAAATGTTGCTGCCCACTCCATACAGTCTCAATCTTCTTAAAAAATAAAGCCTCTGTTGTAGTCGTGTGCACAGACTGTCAATGTGTGTCTTCCAACAAAGAACATTGTCCATATAAAAACCCAGGTATCTGTAAGATGTAACTTGCTGTATCACTGTGTCTTTAATGATCACAGGCTTATGTTCAGATACATGTCTTGGGTCAAGGACAATTTCTTGTGTTTTTTTTACATTTAACACAAGACAGTTCTTGTCACACCACTGAATGAAGGTATCTATTTCACTATGGTAAGATGATAAGTCCATATCTTTGAGAATAACAGTATCATCAGCATATTTTATAATACTATTATTATTATGTGTGCTCCTGCAATCATTTGTATACAAAGCAAAAAGCACAGGTGATGACACACACCCTTGTGGAACTCCCGTGTTACTGTATCTCACTTCAGAAAGTATTTTATTAACTCTGACCTGCTGAGTTCTGTTACTTAAAAAAGAATAAAACCATTTAATTAAAAAAGCACTAACACCCATTCCATGCAGCTTCTCAAAAGCAGATGTGTCTGCACAGTATTAAATGCTGAACTAAAATCAACGAATAAAAGGCGAGCATAGGCTTTAGTATTTTCAAGATGTTTAGACACAAGATGAACAATGCTAAGAGCAGCATCCTCAGTACTTCTGTTCTGCTTATAGGCAAACTGACAGGTATCTAATTTTGACTCTACTTCTTTTTCCAGCAATGAAGTTACGATTTTTTCGAAACACTTCATGACATTTGAAGTTAAAGCAACAGGGCGAAGATCATTATTTGCTTTAGCACCAGGTTTTTTCGGAATTGGTATTATGTAAGACTTCTTCCACAATGCTGGTACAGTATGTGTATCCAGAGATCGCTGAAATAATGGACACCATGCTATTGCAAGTTCCTCCGCACAGTTCTATAACATTCATTCGACTGGATGGTGATAGTCAGAAATCATCCAAAACCATCGGAGGAGGATTGTGCATGATTGTCAACAACAACTGGGCAACAAACATCATGGTGCATGGAACTTATTGTTCAACTCATTACGAACTATTATCGGTGTCATTCAGGCCACACTATCTGCCCCGTAAGTTCGGACAAATAACTGTTATCTTAGTTTATGTACATTGGGCCAAATTTTGTATTTGCAGCCAAGGGCATTGCTGCCAGCTACAATATGGCACTATGTAACTCACCAGATGATCCAGTGTTCCTCTTGGGGGATTTTATTAACTGTGAATTATTTGCGTTTCTGCCGAATCTGGAATAGTATATAACCTGCCCGACGAGACTGAGTAAAACCTTGGACAAATGTTTTGGTAATGTGGATGGTGCTTATGTAACGAGGTCACACCCACCATTAGGACGTTGTACATCAATTTTTGTACAGAGGCAGTGGTTCAAGTAAGAAATCTTAGAATATTTCCAAACAACAAATGCTAGATTAACAAAGATCTTAAACAATCTCTAAATGAGAAAATAATGGCCTTTTAAAGTAATGAAACAGACAGGGTAAGATAATTAAATAAAGAAATTAAATATAAGATAAAGGAGGCACAAATTACAGTATAAAGGTAAAATCGAAAATGAATTTAAAACTGGTAATGTCAGAGATGCATGGAAAGGATTAAACATACTGATGGGCAAATAAAAGAAACAGGCACAATTGTCTGATGACCCCATGGCTTTTAGGGCTGTATTCAACCAAAGAAAATCTTGGTCGACTGAAGTCCTGAAATTTTCGACTAAAAATCGACTAAAATCGACTAAAAATTACGTTAGAAAAAAAAACGTTAAATTAATTAGCTGTGCACTGTGCGCAGTACTTGTTGTCCGCCTAAATGAATTATAAATAAACATAAAAAATTAGTAGGCTATTTGCATTATATTAAATCGTTTTTGACCTAATTATTTTGCACTGAAATGAGTCTGACACACGAGTCTGTCGCTCTGACAGCGCTGCATCACCTGCACCTGCGCAATATCATAGCCTATGATTTCCGAAAATAGTAGGCTACTATGTTGTCAACTAGTGATATCATCACAAGAACTGTTGAGGAATATGCAACATAATTTAGACAATTATTTTTGTCATATGTTATAATAATAAGTTATAACTGTCAGACACTATCATTTCAGCCGCTCTGCATGTCCTCGCACCGAGCTAGGCTGAACATGAGCTCAGCTTCGCGGCTGAGACACGAATAGACTATTAACTTAAAGCTTTTACTCTTAATAAACACAAAAGGCACGTCCACTTTAATAAAAAAATAATATTTATTAAACAAACCAGAGCAAGAGCAGAAACGAAATAAAGTGCATAACTGAAAAATAAAGCATCTTAGGCTCAAAACTAACACTCAGTCGGCACAGCGCAATTGCGCATATAGGCTCCAAATAAAAAATAAAAAGGTTATCACACTAAAACATTGAAATGTGCACATTCTGATATGTTCATAGCCTACTCAAAACAGAAAGGGCAAGCTAGACAAGTTAACGCAGACAAGTGAGCTTACCACTTTTAGATTATGTCATGTTTGTCGTCGAGCTGTGGAAAACTGTTGCTTGCAAACTTTGCATTCGACCTTTTTCCCGTTATCAATTTTAACAAAATGCTACCACACTGAGGACTGACAATTAAACGCTCTCAAAATTAAATAAAGTATTCAGCATCAAAGCTTCTATACTTATCGTTCTCTCTTGGTTTGGGCTAATCCAAAAAAGGTGAAAACAAGGGGGGTGTTCTGAAGACAGACTGTTACCTGTGAAACAAGGGTACTCTAAAACTTCTAATTGCAGTGCTCCTAAGGACCTTCGCCCAATTGCCCTTACATCCGTGCTGTGCAAGTGCATGGAGCGTAAATTGAGCAAGGAACTTTTAGCACAAATTAACGGCTCTGTAGACCCATTACAATTTGCTTACATGCCGAATCGGAGCACAGTTGTTGCCTCCTTGACCTTACTTCATAAGGCTCAGCATCATTTAGATGAGTCTGTGTTAATGGAATTGTATCTGATTCTATAGTTTTAAATACAGGGTTACCACAGGGTTGTGTATTATCCCCTCTGCTTGTCTCTGTCTATAATAACAAGCTTCGGTGTAATAAGGATGATCTCACCCTGATCAAATACGCAGTTTATTTGGTTTTAATTTCTTGCCAAACATATAAGAATTGTTCTACCTATTTTGAGTGTATTGAAAGTCTTGTACAATGGTTTGACAACAGTAATCTACGGTTGAACATAGAGAAGACAAAGGAACTATGCTGTGGGAATCAAATTAGGAAAGGTATAGCTGGTCCCCCATATGAACAAGTGATTATAAAACGTATAAAGATAAAGCAAGTCTCAAATTTTAAATATTTTGGTATAATTATTAATGACAAACTTTCGTTTCAGGAGAATGTGGACCATACACATAAGAAAACTAGACAGCGTTTAAGTTGTATCAATGTTGGCATTGATAGGAGGATCTTAACTATTGTGTCATGATTCTGCCCTCTCGTCCTTGTTTTTTCTGTTGTCTTGAGGCAGGATCATGACAGACCCATGTTTCATGTACAAGCACATGGCCTCTTGTTTGGGCTGTGTGCTTGTGTTGTCTCGTTCTCTTGCCCCGCCCCCTTGTTATCCTCGTTTTGTCATTATTGCTTTACCTGTGTCACCTGTTGTTTTACCATTAGTCTCCCTATTTAAGCTCCTCGTGTTTGCTGTCCTGTGCTGGTTCATTGCGTTTACTTACATGGTTATTTTGTTCCTGTAAGTACCTTGTCTCGAGTCCTGTCTATAGAGAAGTTTTTCTAGTCTAGTTTTGTTCTGAAGTTTCATGTCTAAGTCTTAGTCTAGTGTTGTTAGTCTTTTTCTTTGCCTGTGCTGTTTTTCCCCCCTCGTGGGGTTTTGTTTTCCATTTGTCAATAAACCTTGTGTGTATTTGCAAACTGTCTGCAATTGGGTTCGTTCTTGAAAAACCCTCACAGAATGAACCAGCCAGAAAAGAACCCAGCAGACAGTTCGTCTTACCCTGCCAAACGACAACCCGATTCCCTTGAGCAGTGGTGGCTGACGACTGCCAGCGACATGAGGAGCGGCAAGGCACCGTTTTCTCCCCAGGGAGAGAGATCTCTGGGTGAGTACACACAGGCCGTGGAAGAGAGGAGGAGGTTCCTGCCAGAAATCCTCCTCAACTCGTACTACATCGCGGGTCTCAATGGCCCTCCTCCTTTGTCGGAACGGGAGGGGCTGATCCGTCGTCCGTTTCGGGAGGTGGCAGACCGCTTGTGTCGGGAGGAGCTGCAGGACTCCTCCATGAGGTCTTCACCTTCTGCTCGGCTGCCGGTTATCCCTGAGGGTCGCTGGATAGGCGTCGCGACGTTTGGGAGCTCGGCTGACACTTCCACGACTCCTAAGAATCCATCCACCTCCTTCAGCCTTCGGGGAAAACGTGGGAGGCGGACCTCATGGGAGTCCCCGTCTGAGGCATCAGCTACAGAGTCAACCCAGCCTGAGAGAACTGCTCCTCTTCCGCCTGTCACGGATCCTGCAGTGGTTCCCCAACTGAGCACAAGTCCACTCATGGCCTCTGCTTCTCGCTCCAGGAGAAAGAGGAGAAAGAAGGGGTCTTCCCGTTCCCCGTCTCTTCCTTCCCTTGAGCCCGCAACGGTCCCTGAACCTGCTGCTGAGGGCGCTGCTTCAGCCAGCGCTGCCTCCGACCCAGTCTCTGCCAGTGCGGTACCCGAGCCTGTTTCTGACAGCTTCGTTTCTGGATCTGTTTCCGTCAGCTCGGTTCCAGAGTCTGCTGACGACGACACTGACACAGACTCGGATATGGGGAGTGCCACTTCTGAGTCCGGTCTAGTCCGCACTGTTACTGACCCCGTCACTGAGAACCCTGACCCCTTTCCTGCACCGCAGCCAGCCGCAGAGTTGCCCACCTCCGTTCCCCAGTCACCTACTTCTCACTCTGTTTTTTGTCCTGTACCGCCACCTGCCCCGTTCCAGTCTGGTTTCCCCAAGGTTTCTCCACGTGTCCCCCCGGCCAAACCTGCCCGGATTCCTCGCCCTCAGTCCGCTCCCCGTAAACCTAAGACTCCTACGCCACCTATCCATCCTGGATCACCCGCTTTGGACTCTGTTGTCCCTCCACCTCCCCTCCCTTGTTTGTTATTTTTATTGATGCACCCCAACCCTGTTGTTATGTATTCTTGTATGCCGTTGCTTTTATTTGTCATGTTTTGTTGGTTTGTGTCTGTCTCTCAATCTGTCATGTCTCGTGTTTGATGTTTTCCTTGGGAGCGTCTGGTAGCCGCTCCTTATGGAGGGGCTTCTGTCATGATTCTGCCCTCTCGTCCTTGTTTTTTCTGTTGTCTTGAGGCAGGATCATGACAGACCCATGTTTCATGTACAAGCACATGGCCTCTTGTTTGGGCTGTGTGCTTGTGTTGTCTCGTTCTCTTGCCCCGCCCCCTTGTTATCCTCGTTTTGTCATTATTGCTTTACCTGTGTCACCTGTTGTTTTACCATTAGTCTCCCTATTTAAGCTCCTCGTGTTTGCTGTCCTGTGCTGGTTCATTGCGTTTACTTACATGGTTATTTTGTTCCTGTAAGTACCTTGTCTCGAGTCCTGTCTATAGAGAAGTTTTTCTAGTCTAGTTTTGTTCTGAAGTTTCATGTCTAAGTCTTAGTCTAGTGTTGTTAGTCTTTTTCTTTGCCTGTGCTGTTTTTCCCCCCTCGTGGGGTTTTGTTTTCCATTTGTCAATAAACCTTGTGTGTATTTGCAAACTGTCTGCAATTGGGTTCGTTCTTGAAAAACCCTCACACTATTGTTTATAGATCTATCATCGAAAGTGTTTTAAATTATAATATTGTATCATGGTACGGAAACTTAATGTGACAGAAAAACAATGTACATGAATAATTAATGAGGCGAATATCATTATCGGCCAAAAACAGAGTACATTGCAAGAGCTGTTTTCACATTTCATGGAGAAAAGGGTGCTAGCAATATATTCAGATCAGACTCATCCCCTCTACTCCTGCTTTGAGGTCCTTCCTTCGGAGCGGAGGCTACGTATACCGTTTGCCAAAAGGAACATTTACAAATGATAATTTGTTCCATTGGCGGTGACTGTTTTAAATCAAATTCTCAATTGAGGCGGGTACTATAGGCGTGTGAACATTATTTTTTTTTTATTCATGTATGAGTGCTCAGTCATTTGTTTTATGTCTTGATATCAGTGTCAAAGATGAATTTCTGTCCAGTAAATCAGAACAGACAATAAAGTCAAACAAACAAACCGCAACTTGATCGTACAGAATTAGTCAATTACAGGCCGATCTCAAAACTACCTTTTCTGTCAAAGATACTATAAAGGCAGTATCCTCACAACTATGTTCCTTTTTAGAAAGAAATTATATCTGCGAGGATTTCAGTCAGGATTTAGACCGTACCATAGTACTGAGACAGCTCTCATTAGAGTTACAAATGATTTGCTCTTATCATCCGATCGTGGTTGTATCTCGCTATAGGTGTTACTCGATCTTAGTGCTGTATTTGATTAGCCTGGTTAAAACCAGACCCTTCTCATTTGAAACTGAGTTAGGGTCTGGCAAAGCTCCATAGACAAATCATTTCCAAAGGGGCGTCACCAACGGTCGTCCCTCAAATGCCTCTTGGCGCAATAGACCTAAAACCAATCAGAGCGATGAAGGAGATTACGTATACAAAGAGCTCTCGCTAAGACCCACCCATTCGTTTAGTATTGACCAACGGGGCTCGTTGTTATGGGAAGGAGGAGGCGGAAACCGGCGAACATTCACACATTTTAATGACAAAATAAAACAAATTCAAAGTCCCTCAGGGTCGACTGCCGCCACACATAATAAAACAAAACATCAAATAAAATTTAGGCCTGTCCTCTCTCGATCTTCACCGTCGTCGCTCCTCCTTCTATGCTTCCGCTCCTCTGTGAGACAGGGGCGGAGCCAGACGATGTAAACATTCGGGGCTTAGCCCAAACCAAGGGCATATCTATTTTTATTATGCGGGGTTGCTCTCCCTAGGGGGGTCCGGGGGTATGCCCCCCCGAGAATTTTTTTTGAAAAATAAACCATTAAATGGCACTTTCTGGAGAGTTTTGTGCAAAGAAATTGATAAATTGAGTATTATATGAAATGTGAAAAACTGTAAGGTTAAGAGCATTGTTGCATTGTTGTAGAAGATTTAGCGTTTACATTACTGTTAATCAGTCATCACTTGATTACACATTGTATTACCATGTTATATAGTGACCCATACAATGTGCCAAACATGTGCCACATGAAGAGAGATACACACTAGCAAGTCTTATATTTCTGTAATTCACACAGATCAAACTCAAATATGCTGACTGAATAGATTGCTAGTTTATTTTGCAGGTCCGTAGCCAGCCAATTGAAAGGGGGGGTTCTTCTTTTTCAAAAAGTGGACCTTTTTGCTGTTTTTTTTCCTCCTTTTGTATTTAATATGAGGTTCAATACTTCATTTTGGTGACCTTTTATGACCAATTTTGTGACTTTAGACAGTTTATGTTATGCAATGACATTTTTTATGCACCTAAAATATTTTATTACTATAATTACGCTATGTTTATATGGCTATTATATTGTAGACTATTGAGTGGATAAAATATATAAATCCTTTTAATTAAAAAAAAGATCTCTCCCCCAGGTGAGAAGGATATTACCCCTCTAGGGGGGTCCGGGGGCATGCTCCCCCGTGAGAAAATTTTAAATATTCCATATTTTAAAGCATCAATCTGATGCATTTTGAGATGCATTTTTTTGCCATCTATCTATACAATAGTTTGAGCCTTTTCTTTTAACAGTTTTAAATTTCAGTTACTGTGCGCGTGAAGAATGATAGTGCTCTCCTCTGTTGTGATCTAACAGACACACGGTAGAAAGGAATGGTTAAGATACAGCAATAAAGTCCAGCAATATAGTCATTTTATGCGAAACCATAGAGCTTTATCTACAGATCAAGTATAATAATAGTAACATTGAATCATCTTGGAGAGCGTTTCATCATGTTGACTGTCGTACCCGAACGCGACGCGCTGTTTGATGCTCAATGGAGAATGACTGACAGCCGCAGCGGAGGGAAAAGTTTACGTGAACTTGAGTTTAATGACTTAAAAATTAATTTGATTGTTTTTGTCGTTCGAACCACCCGACACCCAGACAAAATAGACATGCCATTTTAAAAAATCTTTCATTTATTGTCAGAAATATGTTTTCAAAAGCATCACTTTAATCAAATTTTATGTGAGATAATTTCCAGTAGGCAACTGACTGCCAGTGAGCTCGCTAGGACGCCGGTCACGGTGTGAAACCTTTCTTTTACTGTCTATGGGTGAAACCAGGGTGAAACATACAACAGCCCACCAACGGCAAGCCCCTGATGACAACGACGACGAAGAAGACGATTTATATTCTTCTTCATTAGTTTTTTATTGGCAGTTGGCATACAAGCTGAGTGATGCGCGATGCATTACCGTCCGCCACCACGCACGGTAGAGCTTTTGTTTGATTTTTTGCCGCTCAAGTGAGAAAGACTGAGAGGAAATTAAACAAAGTTGAAGTCATTTTAAAAAACCTAAAAGATTCGGGGCTTTTGACAAAACATTCGGGGCTTAAGCCCCATTAGCCACCCCCCCGCTCCGCCCCTGCTGTGAGAGATGCGAGACCGGACTTACTCACGCCGTTCTATCACATCCCTCGGCCTCGATCGTCCTACTCGCCACACTGGTATATCAGACTTTTGCCGAATCCAGTCGGTAAGACAGCGATAACATATTTTTTTAGACATGAAGGCTTTGAGTGTTGTTTTTGCTCGGGTTATAATGAAAAGGAATTTTTTAAATCGCTTAAAACAGACGTGATAGCTGATTCGAACGAGTTATGTTCGACGGCGGCATCCATCTTTGTAATGTAGGCTTCAAAATCCCAGCGCTGTCATCATCGTGTAAAGCCCGCCCCAATGCTTCTGATTGGTGCCGCGATTTCGGCGGATTGAAAATGGACTTGAATGAGCTTTGCCAGACTAACTTTCAGAGCAAATCTAAATTTGCCGGAAGTTGTCTGGGTTTTCCCAGGCTAGTATTTGATACTATTGACCACAACATTCTTTTAAATAGACTCGAAAACTATGTTGGCATTAGTGGAATTGCATTAGCATGGTTTAAATCATACTGATCTGACCGTTATCAGTTTGTAGCAGTAAATAAAGAGATGTCTTATTGATCACAAGTTCAGCATGGTGTACCACAAGGCTCAGTACTAGGACCGTTCCTGTTCACTCTGTACATGCTACCCTTAGGAGATATCATTAGGATGCATGGCATTAGTTTTCACTGTTATGCTGATGATACTCAGCTCTATATTTCTACACGCCCTGATGAAACTTACCAATTCACAAAATGAACGGAATGCATAGCTGATATAAAAAAATTGGATGACTAGAAATTTCCTACTACTTAATTCTGAAAAAAAAACAGATTCTAATTATTGGACAAAAAACGTCCTCACGTAATAACCTAGAATACTGTCTAACACTTGATGGCTGCTCTGTCAAGTCCTTGTCGTCGGTTAGGCATCTGGGTGTGCTCTTTCATACCAATCTTTCATTTGAAAGTCATGTGAATAGTATCTGTAAAACCGCATTTTTCCATCTAAAAAATATATCTAAATTACGTTATATGCTCTCAATGACAAATGCAGAACAATTAGTTAATGCGTTCATGACATCAAGGCTAGATTATTGTAATGCTCTACTGGGTGGTTGTCCTGCACGCTTAATAAACAAATTACAGCTGGTTTAAAACGCAGCCGCTAGAGTTCTTACCAGAAATGAAAGCGTAGCGTAAGTTCTGCCAGGAAGACTCAATTGTTACGTCATTTATTACCTTCTCATCTATCCAATCGCGTTCTAATACGTGAAGTATAAAAGATCCTTACTTACACTTGTCTGAGTTCGCAGATGCCAATGCATTCACTTATCCTCTCGTTCAGTCGCAGCCAACATGTTTCAAGACACGCATGTTTACTATCGAGTTCCGACGATCGTCATCCAAAGCTTCAACAGCGTCAGCTCAGCCAGGATAATCCGGCAGGAAGAGAACTGCAATGTCATCCTCAACAAACTTGTCCAGCAAAAGAACCTCGCTGTTTGCACGGGTGCCATTATCCCACAGATCACGATCCACCGACATGAATCAGCAACTCTGCAAGTCACGAGAGGCGATCTTCTCTCGCTGGTTTCAAGTTCAAGATCCACTTCCAAGGCTTTCAACTCGGTTTTTCAAGTTTTTGGTAGGCGCTTCACCAGCCACTGCTAATATGTCCCCTCTATCATGATTAAACTTCATCCAGGTAAGTATTTCTCCGTTGCTTCCTATATATATATTTATATTAGTAGCCTACTTAAGAACTGTTATGCATAATGTAGTGGATATCTCTACAGTGGCAGTAATTACAAGTGTTGTAATTCACAAACAACTATTTTTTTTAACATATTTATATTTACTTAATTCATAAGTCCCTTAATACTTAAAATTAGATCTTCAATATTGGAAAATGTGTTCAATTGCTGTGGTACTCAACCTGTCCTGGTGACTACTTAATCCACTGATATGTGTGATAGACATAATTTATGTGATGGTATTTCAACATTAATGTACAGAGAAATGCAGACCAAGGATGCTCTGGTCAAAGACCACATGTACTTAGCCAAAAAACTGCATCTCCTTAGAACTAACAGTCATATTAGTTTTATCAAGTCCTGTAGTAAACCTCCGATAAACGCCTGCCAATCACATAGCACCACAAAGATAAAAAAGGTGTATAATTGTGCCCTTTTCGCAGGATATGTGGTGGGTCTCCGATGTGTATGCGGGGTTTGGCTTGGAATGCCCCACAGATAATTTTGAATAGCATGCTGGAATGGTCATTTCAAGGGTGAGTAAGCATATCATTTTTTGTCTATCCCTTTGGATGTGGTAGAGCTGCTGCTCCCGGCACAGTGGTCGGAGTTTCAACAGCTCGCTTTGCAGCTTCGATTACCTCTCACCTAGCCTGGGTTTCCCATCCTGCCTTACCGCAGCGCGATTCAATTCACGCTGAAAGGCAGTCTGGATACCATGGCCAGATTTTTCACCTCATTTAGGGAACCAATCACAGAACGGGGAGGGAGCAGCTAGACGATGACGACATCTACGACACACGGAAACAGTTTGTTTATATCGATTTAACATGGCTGAAGACGCGAAGCTACTCTTTGATAAAAAACTTAACGTCATTGTTTACAAAAAAGATCTTTCCCATCGTCTTCTTCCTTGTCTAATTTCTGTCGCTCTACATACGTCATCTGGTATAATCGAAACGATTGGCTATGAGCTACGTACAGGCATATTTGATAGACATTCTTAGCACCCAATAAACCGCGACGGGCATTCTGAAACCACGCCTCAAATACGAGAAATTGCGCATGTGGTTCCCAGACCCAATTCTCAACGAGATTGGGTCTGGCGTTAGCCAGGCTACCTCTCACCGTCAATTTTAAAACTTTTCGCTTTGTTCAACCGGAATCATACAAGATGGAGACTCAAGAAGTGTCAACAAATATAGACAATGTTCCGAATGGTCGTTGATGAATTATGTAGCTCATGCGTAGCTATCTCTAGTCACTGTTTGGCTTTTGTCTCGATAATCTATAAATCATATCCCGTGGGCAGATTCATGCAAAACTAGGGTTGTGAGGCACTAACCCAGGAGGAATGTCGTTTAGGGCTGTCACTTTTGAGAAAAATTACATTCGAACGGATATCGAATATCAAGCAATATATTCGAATATCTACAAGTAAAATGTAAAAGTTAATGAACAACCTCGATCCATCAGGAAATGCCATATATGGTCGCTGTCGCTGAATTTAACTGTCCTTCATGAAGAGTTTTTCTTTTGCGTGAAGAAGCCGTTCGCCGGAGATGTGTTAAAAGATAGCGGAGTACATTCATGATTCATGATACACACATTCATACCAGTATAATAATCCTCCTGGCGCCGGGTCTGGGTGAGTAATTTACTCTCTTACCTTTGTTCTTTGACACTTTAAGACCAGCCGTTGCTGAAGGAGACGCGATCTGACCACACAGAGATGGATCTGACATGCGTCCCATTTTCTCGCAAATCTCTACGTTCATTTAAGGCTTTATTTAAATAATTTAAGACTGCTCTTACATTCATTTGACATAATTTGTGTGTTATGGTTTGTTCAAGCCCGAAAGAGAACTCGATACTTACACGCGTCTTTTCTGTGGGTCGTGTGTGTGTGTGTGTGTGTGTAATAGGCAGGAATTATAGCGCGGTTTCTTTCGTCTTGTCTTTATCTTCCATTTTCAAAACAAGCTGGCTATATTGGCTATTATTCGCTTGATTTGGTCATGGGCTTACGCTACAATATGTTTAGAGCGGCCGCTACTGGATGAGATGGCAAACAATAAATAAAAAGCAAATGATAGACTGTAAAAAATGCGCAAAACATGGCACTTTAAAAACCGGATAGTTTATTTATATTCGATTTCGGATATTTCACGTCATATTCGAATGCATATTCGAATATCGAATAAAAAGTGACAGCCCTAATGTCGTTAGCTCCTCTCAGCGTTGTCGTAATCTTTAAAAAGCAATTCCTTTAATGGAATTCTCCCATTGCTTGAACTTAGGTGTTGGTTATGCTTAAACGGCAACATTACACACTAAGCAAGTTAGAAAAGCTTCCGTCCGCAATGGTCTCTTTTCCTATTGTTGTATTCAGATTTTAGCTGTGTCTGTTACAACTTTCATGGCTCATGCATCCAGTGGATTCACTCCAGGAGCTAAATACTCTGATTTTCCCCATGGTCTCTTCTGATTTAAGTTTTTCACCTAATTTACTAGCTTCTTAAGAACTCTAAGAATGACTCTCAAAGCTCTGTCACATTATCATTTATAAATTAGTAATAAATTCTGTCCCTTCCCATCTATCATTAAATTCCCCTCTATTTATCCTAACTTACAGAGCACTCCTCCTCAGGACTCATCAGTTTCTGTCCTCAAAAGCCGCAGTCAATCTCCCTCCCAGTATACTGGTCATTCCATTCAGGATTGGTGCAGCCACTACAGCAGCTGAACGTGGCGTTTCTACCGCTGCTATCAAGATCCTGGGCAGATGGTCTTCCTCTGCATTCGAGTCTTACATAAGACGATCTAAAGATCATTCTCGAAGCTCAGCAAGCTCTGCAGTAACGATTCAGGTTAATTCCTATGCAACTACTGGTGGTGGTGGCATGCTTCATCTGGCGATAGTCTCAGCTACAATAATTCACCCTTGCGTCTAGCTGGCAATACGGTCCTTAGGGGCCCGGCTTCGCGCAGCCTAGTGGCTATTCTATGCGCATTTCGGTATGCGTAGCACTAGCGGCCTAGCGGCTCAGCGAACCTCGTCTATGCGTGGCTTAGCATGACCTTGTCTCTGTTGGTTCAGCGTGGCCTTATCTATGCGTGGCTCAGCGTGGCCTTATCTATGCGTGGCTCAGCGTGGCCTTGTCTCTGTGGCTCAGCGTGGCCTTGTCTCTGTGGCTCAGCGTGGCCTTGTCTCTGTGGCTCAGCGTGGCCTTGTCTCTGTGGCTCAGCGTGGCCTTGTCTCTGTGGCTCAGCGTGGCCTTGTCTCTGTGGCTCAGCGTGGCCTTGTCTCTGTGGCTCAGCGTGGCCTCGTCTCTGTGTGGCTCAGCGTGGCCTTGTCTCTGTGGCTCAGCGTGGCCTCGTCTCTGTGGCTCAGCGTGGCCTTGTCTCTGTGGCTCAGCGTGGCCTTGTCTCTGTGGCTCGGCGTGGCCTTGTCTCTGTGGGGCTCAGCGTGGCCTCGTCTCTGTGGGGCTCAGCGTGGCCTCGTCTCTGTGGGGCTCAGCGTGGCCTCGTCTCTGTGTGGCTCAGCGTGGCCTTGTCTCTGTGGCTCAGCGTGGCCTCGTCTCTGGTGGCTCAGCGTGGCCTTGTCTCTGCGTGGCTCAGCGTGGCCTCGTTTTCTGCGTGGCTCAGCGTGGCCTTGTCTCTGCGTGGCTCAGCGTGGCCTTGTCTCCGCGTGGCCTTGTCTCTGGCGTGGCTCAGCGTGGCCTTGTCTCTGCGTGGCTCAGCGTGGCCTTGTCTCCGCGTGGCCTTGTCTCTGCGTGGCTCAGCGTGGCCTTGTCTCTGCGTGGCTCAGCGTGGCCTTGTCTCTGTGGCTCAGCGTGGCCTTGTCTCTGTGTGGCTCAGCGTGGCCTTGTCTCTGCGTGGCTCAGTGTGGCCTTGTCTCTGCGTGGCTCAGCGTGGCCTCGTCTCTGTGTGGCTCAGCGTGGCCTTGTCTCTGTGTGGCTCTGCGTGGCCTTGTCTCTGCGTGGCTCAGCGTGGCCTCTTCTCATCGCGGCCTCTTCTCAGCGTGGCGCAGCGTTTAAAAATAAATTAATTAAATGTTAAGCGTCAGTAATGCATAAACGTAACATGTAATTCAGCAGCAGAAAAGTATCTTTCATATAAAGCATGCTTCACTTTATAGATTGTAGAGTTACTGTTCCCACAACGATATCGATGGAAATTGATACATCCATGTCTAACAGCTGTTCGCTAACTCTTTTCTTTCTTCTATTTTAGGATCTACATAATATACGGCTGGTGGGTATACTTTTCTTTGGTCTTTGGGGGTGGGCCCCGTCCAGTGGAATTATCTTCCACCCATTCTTGGGGGTCGGCTGCGCCCCCGCCTTCATCTTCAGGCGGGATATGCAGAATCCGTACCCTCGGATCGCGAGTTACGGACGGGGCCTACGCCAAAGAACTTTATTGCATATATGGCTTGCTGAGCTGTTAATAAAATGCATAATTGTACAGTGTCTTATCTCCCGAGTCTTTCTGGTAGAAATGAAAGCGTAGCGTAAGTTCTGCCAGGAAGACTCAATTGTTACGTCATTTATTACCTTCTCATCTATCCAATCGCGTTCTAATACGTGAAGTATAAAGATCCTTACTTACACTTGTCTGAGTTCGCAGATGCCAATGCATTCACTTACCACCATCCTCCCCACCTCCACCAAGATGGTCTTCGCTCCATCCTTCCCACCACCACCAGGTCGGTCCCTTCCAATACCCCAAGGGGGGGTCGGCTGCGCCCCCGCCTTCATCTTCAGGTGGGATATGCAGAATCCGTACCCTCGGATCGCGAGTTACGGACGGGGCCTACGCCAAAGAACTTTATTGCATATATGGCTTGCTGAGCTGTTAATAAAATGCATAATTGTACAGTGTCTTATCTCCCGAGTCTTTCTGGTAGAACCAGGAATTATGACCATATTCTGTCAACTCTGCATTGGCTCCTTATTAAACATCGTATAAATTATTATTTTAATAATTATTTTAATTCAAATATTGCAATTACTTACAAAACACTAAATGGTTTAGCTCCGTCGTACTTGAGCGAATTATTGTCTCTTAACGCTTTATTGTCCTTCACGTCTATTGCGATCTCAAAATTCTGGCCAGTTGATAATACCTAGAATATCAAAATCGACTGCTGCCGGTAGATCCTTTTCCTATTTAGCACCAAAACTTTGGAACAGTCTTCCTAACATTGTCCGGGAAGCAGACACACTCTGTCAGTTCAAAGCTAGACTAAAAACACATCTCTTTGACCTAGCATACACATAACACACTAAAGACTTCTATAATTCAATGTTAGGCTGCAAAGATTAGATCAGCCGGAACTGGGAACACTTCCCATAAATCCTGATGTACTCGTTACATCATAAGAAGAATGGCATCTACGCTAATATTAGTCTCTCTGTTTATCCCGAGGTTCACCGAAGTCCGCCGGATACAGGCCGTATCCAGATTTGATGAAGGACCTGCGTCTGGACGCAACGACAACGCAGTCCTGAAGTGTCAACTAGTCCCTCCCCTGTGAAGGCCTCCTTCCCTATACCTCTGTACAGATACTCCTTGTCGGGATAATTCGGGTTCACGTAGCTCGCCGAAGCGATACAATTCTTTATTATAAATTTTAAAGGCCAGACAAGTAGTTTGTTGAGGGATGTTTTTTTAGGGAAGGACTACATGCCTGCCGAGGATTGAGATCAAGCCCGAGGTCTCAAAGCCTTCCTAGCCTCTCTAGGAAAACGACGGTGTTCAAATCCCGCTGCGGCCGGATTTTCACCAAAGTTTTCGCTCGCTCAGTTCCAAGCAATGTGACTGTTCTAGTGTACTTCGCAGTAAACAGGCCGGTTTCACAGCCCGCTTGCCTGCACACAAAAGCCGTTTTTACGGCTACCCAGATAAATCCAATAAAGAGTGTATTTTCTGGTATTCCGGCCACGGCCGATGGTGTTATGAGTGTTGTAAGAATGCCCACGTCTCAGTGCCCATTCCCACATACAGACAAAGCCCGCTACAATGCAGGGCTAGCACAAATAAAATCGTCTCATGTCGGTTGTGCAATAAATGTAGTGAACGTGCCCACAACACAGTGCCCACAAACACCACACGAAGCATGTCTCACGGTTTCTGTAAAAACGAAACCATTACACATTCAGTCGGCGCGAGCCGACAGTGTTCTCAGTGCAGTGAATGTGCCCGCTGTCCCGTGCCCACATTCTCTCACAGACATGCCGAACCCCACGGGGTTCGCCCCGCTCGCCTTCTCTCCACATCCTGTCACAGAGAAGCTGAGCGCGGCCAGGCTGCCCGCTGTGATCAGCGCGCTCCCGCCTCGCACACTATAAACACAGTGTTTGTTTCTCAGCACACCGGAGCTCTCTGGCCGCCGTTATGCCACGGCCAGAGCCCAGATTTCATTCTACCTCTAGCTGCCAGGGCAGATGCGTGGACGAAGCTTCCCGGGGTATCGGAATGGGTGTTGAACACTATAAAAAAAGGCGATTCGCTGCAGTTCGCTCGATGTCCCCGCCATTATACGGCGCGAGCCGAAACGACGATAAAAAATTTAGTCATCTATATCATAAGTATCTCATCTACTTGGAGCCGAGATAGCGAAACTACTGAGCAAAGGGGCCATAGAGCCTTTATCTCAGGCTCAGAGCGAAGGGGATTTTCTGGTACCGAAAAAAGACGGGGGTCTCCGACCCATTCTAGATCTGCGACAGCTGAACAGAGCGCTTGTGAAGCGCCAGTTCAGAATGCTCACGACCAGGAAAATCCTCGCGCAAGTGCGCCAAGGGGACTGGTTTGTGTCAATAGATCTGAAAGACGCCTATTTCCAAATACAGGTGGCGTCACGTCACAGGCGATTCTTGAGATTCGCCTTCGAGGGCAAGGCATATCAATACACAGTCCTACCGTTCGGCCTGTCCCTGGCAACTCGTACATTTACGAAGTGCATGGACGCGGCTCTCGCACCCCTGAGACTTCGGGGCATGCGAGTTTTGAACTTCCTGGACGATTGGCTGATTCTAGCTCAATCTCATTCAGAGCTCATAAAACACAGGACCACGTTACTCGAGCATCTCGAGAATCTGGGTCTCACAGTCAATTGAGCGAAAAGCTCGCCGTCTCCCAGTCAGAAAATGTATTTTCTGGGAACAGTGCTGGACTCGCTACTCGTTCAGCGCTCCGCGAAATCCTTCCGCTTCGGCTCTATAGTCCCGCTCAAAAGGTTTCAGAAAATGCTGGGCCTCATGGCCTCGGCAGCTTCAGTACTCCAGCTGGGTCTTCTTCGTATGCGCCCGCTGCAGTTGTGGCTGAGAGCGCGAGTTCCGCCCCGGGCATGGACCACTGGTCTGTTTCGCCTCAAGTTCGATCTAGAATGCGTCTAAGCTTTGGAACCTTGGCAAATAACCAACTGGTATCAGTCAGGTGTGAGCCTGGGGACTTCCTCGAGTGTGAAAGTGGTGTCCACGGACACCTCCACCTCGGGATGGGGAGCGCTGCTCGAGGGCAGACCGTTCTTCGGCCAGTGGTCAGAACGGTAAAGGCTCCTACACATAAACTGTCTGGAAATGATGGCAGTCGACAATGCGCTACGGCGCTTCTGTCCCCAGATAAGAGGTCACCACGTCTTCGTCCGGTCGGACAATATGTCAGTGGTGGCATACATAAATCCCCAGGGCGGCATCAGATCCCGAAACCTTTACAGGCTGACGGAATGCCTCCTGGTCTGGGCCCAGCACAACCTGCTTTCACTGAAAGCGGCGCATGTGCCTGGTAACCTGAATCTGGGACCAGACAGACTGTCCAGAAACAAGGTCCCAGCAGGAGAATGGTCGCTGCACCTGCAGACGATCCAACTGCTGTGGATAACGTTCGGCAGAGCACAGGTGAACCTGTTTGCGTCCCACGAAAACGCTCACTGCCCGAATTTTTTCTCGAAAAGCAAGGATGCGCTGGCCCACGTCTGGCCCCGCTGCCCAGTTTATGCTTTTCCCCCTGTCTCGCTCCTGCCCCAAGTGTTGCAACGAATCAGGGAACACGGATGCCCAGTGCTGCTTGTAGCTCCGCTCTGGACGAACCAGACTTTGTTCCCAGTCCTGATGCAGCTGACCAGCACTGCCCCGTGGCCTATACCGTTGAGGAGAGACCTCCTCTCTCAGGCAAAGGGCTCGATCTGGCATCCTCGCCCGGAACTGTGGTCCCTACATGCATGGGCCATCAACGGGTACCCGTAATCTCCCGGAGGGAGTGTTAAACACGATCACGCAGGCTAGGGCCCCGTCTACTAGACGGTGCAATTCCTCGAAGTGGTCCGTGTTCTCTACCTGGCGTCAAGCTCGGGGCTTTTCACCCGTAGACTGCGTGGTTACGGAAGTACTCTCCTTCCTTCAAGAGCTGCTGGATAAGGGCAGAACCCCATCCACGCTCAAAGTATATGTGGCGGCCATAGCAACATTCGTGGAACCTATGTCCTGCCAGTCACTGGGGAAAAAAACGACCTAGTCGTGCGATTCCTCAGGGGAGCTCGGAAGTTGATGCTGGTAAAAATGCTGTATTGTTCTTACTTGATCGTACAGCTGCCTTTGATACTGTAGACCATAATATTCTTATTAGGCGTTTAGAGCATTCAGTTGGCATTAAGGGTACAGCCTTAAAGAGGTTTAGTTCCTATCTTAAAGACAGGCAAGTTCTCTTCATCTTCTGCTCCTATTTTTAGTGGAGTACCTCAGGGTTCCATACTGGGTCCGCTTCTTTTTAACTTATATATGCGTCGACTGGGTAATATTATTAGAAAGCACAATGTTTTATTCCATTTTTACACAGCTGTATCTGCCATTGAAAGCAGGCAAGTCCATTCAGACCTTGATGGATTGCATTCGGGACATTAAGGAATGATTATCGATTAACTTTCTCCAAAATCTTTGGGTTAACTATCCCTTTAATATGCTTTACAGCTGCTTTTTCAAGAGGCTAGCTTGACCGTATTATTTAACCCTTGTGCATCCTTATAGACATTTTTGTCCTTTTCAGTTTTTTTTTTTTTGATAACTTTGGCTGTGTTAATGCTAACTGCATAAAATTTGCCTCAGGTGTGTATTTTTATGGAATTTTAATATTTTCACCTTCATTTACTTTCAAAAAATTATTTTGCACTAGGTAAAAAAATACACCCACTTAGCGCCTTTTGGACAAAAAATGTCCCCATTGAAACCCATTAAAACTGCGATTTTTAATCCCAGTGCCATTTAACTATAAAATGATGCAATCTTTCTTAACAGGCTTTCATTCTGTTGGAAAGGCTTCAAAATTTAAATTTTTACTATTTTTTATTAGATGGTGCCATTTTTTCAGGTTTGGCATATAAAGCAAATTATCACTTTATTGTTGTTTTCTGCTGTTTTAGGCTTTTGCATATTATAGAGCCAATTAGATAAATTATGAAGCTATAATTGTGTGGGAGTGTTGGTATGGTTGTCAGAGTGTGGTTAGTATGTGTGTACTGAAAATTTTAGGTGTGTGTGTGTGAACATTTTGAAAGAAAGAAATTATATTGTACTGGAAATCACAAATCCCACCCAATGCAAATGAGTCATACCCTTGGCAGAGTCACAGACCCTGCCATGTGAAAACTGAAAAGGTCAAAAAGTTACTGAAGTTACTTTTTTTCATTCAAACACATTTCTTATTACTTGCTTGCACTTTTTCATTTGTTTTTGTTTTTATTCAAAGGTAAAAGGTGATAATTTTTTAATGTTTTCACCTCGAGAAAATGGTGATTGTTTTGTCTGGTAGATTTTTGTTGACACAATTGCTCTCACAGCCAAACCTATAAAAATGTGATGCTTGAGGGCCTTGTCATTTCATTGTTTGCAAGATGAAGAGACGTTTTACAGCAAGGGAAGTTTAAAGTGATCTTGTACTTTTGCTTTATTTCTAGAGCAAAATAAGGTATATTCTATCAAAAAAGTAAAAACTTTGGAGGATAATAGGAGTAATAAATCAATGATTTGACTTGGACATTTTTGTCCTTTATGGGCCTGAGTAGTAGTTTTTTTATTTATTTTTATCTGATACTGCATAAAAATATGAATGCATCAAAATTAATTGTTGTTAACCAGTGATATATCCAAGGCTGTAATATTTAAAGAAAAAAAAAACCTGCTTAGCATTTAGTATATGGAATATTTGTATTATTATTATAATATTTTTTTATAAAAACAAAAGTGACATTATGTAAAGAAACCAGCGTTTAAAGGGTTAAAATTCTGAAAATTAATGACTGTTTGGTAATTATTATTAGAACTGATGCTAGTAAAAAATCTAAGTCAGTGAAAGTGGAAAAAAATATGAATCTATAATATTTTTATGACACTTTTTTGACATGGACATATTTGTCCTTTATGGACCTGAGTGGTAATTTTTTTATTTATCTGAGACTGCATAAAAAATGTTAATGCATCAAAATTAATATTGTTGTTAATCATTGACATATCCAAGGCTGTAATATTTAAAGAAAAAAAATTTAGCTTAGAATTTACTATGTAGAAAATTATGATTATTATTATAATTTGTATAAACATCAACAGTGGCATTATGTAAAGAAACCATCATTTAAAGGGTTAAAATTCTGAAAATAAATGAATGTTTGGTAATTATGATTAGAGCTGATGCTAGTAAAAAATCTCAGTCAGTGAAAGTGGAAAAAAATATTCATCTATAATATTTTTATGACACTTTTTTGACATGGACATTTTTGTCCTTTTTTGACCCGAGTGGTAATTTTTTTTTAAATCTGAGACTGCATAAAAATGTTAATGCATCAAAATTAATATTGTTGTTAATCATTGACATATCCAAAGCTGTAATAATCAAGAAAAATCGCTTAATTGTAATGAAAGAATTAATATTTTTTTTCATGAAAAACACAGTGCATTATGTAAACAAACCAGCATTTTAAGGGTAAAATTCTGAAAATTAATGAATGTTTGGTCATTATGATTATAGCTGATGCTGGTTAAAAAAATGATGTCAGTGAAAGTGGAAAAAAATATAAATCTATAATATTTTTATGACAGTTTTTGGACACGGACATTTTTGTCCTCTATTTAGCTATGTGTAACTTTTTTAAATTGATGCACAAGGGTTAAAGTTATCAATACTTTGTAGTTTGTATAAAATTCCCAGTCGCTAACTCAAAGGTCTATCTGTATAATGTATTTTTGTTATAGAGATAGTTACTTTGTAATACCTCTTCCTCACACCAGTCAAAGACCTTCCATGCGCACACGTAAGACGATCTGTGACGCTTCCAAAACTCCAGAAACACAGTGGCTGTGAAGACAAAAACATCCGTCATAACATTGAATCAATCCAACTTGACTAATGAGGATAGAGCTGTTGATGAACTTACCCCACACAGCCATAACATGGCGAATGCTACGGTTCCCTCATTATCAAACAGAAGGCTCACCTGCACATGTGACCCAAAAGACACAGTGTCAGCAAATATTAAAACATTTTAACCTTTATTTAAAAAAAGGCCCCAGCTAATAGAGAACATTCTCAGAAATGTGGCCAATGTTCTGGCAAGCTTCTCTGAAAGATTTGAACAAACGATCTACCAGTAATGTTAATAGAATTTTTGTATAAAGTTATCTGGTCTGTAATAACATTCTCAAAATTTTACCACAGATACAAACATTATTTATACATCATTGATTAAAAGTATTTTTTTTTCTGAAAGTTTTATTTGGATGTTTGTCTAGTGTATTTTAAATGTTACATAATATTTTAAAAAATTGTAGCTGCATGCGAACATGTAGCTGCATGCAAACCTGGGTGTGCACTGGGGTACCGAACCCGAGACTACCTGGAGGAGGTGGTCTGAGTTCGGTTTCACTCGAACCATGCCCTGATTCACATGAATGTGAAAGCAACACGGACTCGGGTGCGCAATTGTTCAGGAAGTAAAGAAACCTGCGCATGCGATTTAGCTGATTGTGATGTATTTAGTTAAATTAAACACATGTAAGGGATGATAGTGTTGATGATTTACCTTGGATATGTGCAAGAGTGTGCCTACAGTGTATTCGCACATAGCACGTGAAATCAGGGCAACAAATGAATCTCCTCAAAAGAGTCCGTTTGCAAGCAGCGAGTGCAAATGGAACGAGGAGGTGCAGTGGGACATATTCCTGCATGGGTTGGCTGACCGTGTTCAAAAGCAGATTTATACGTTGGAGCTACCAAAGAGTCTCGATGAACTAATCGGATTGGCACTGCATGTGGATGCAGACAGAATGGTCTTTTTCAACGAGAGAGTAGATTACACCAGACTCTGGTTCCAGAATTCCCGGAGTACTCCAGTCTCAGAGATGGGAGCACGGTCAGCCCCCCGTTTGATCAAGAACTCATGCACAAGGGCGCCGTAAAGGGGTGGAAGGTTAGGACGATTCTAAGGGCCCAGGCTGATTTAGGGCCCAGAAGAGCAGACCCCCTTTTTCTTTTCTTATTTCTTTTTTATACATACATTAAATGTGCTAGGGCCCCTCGTGCACTAAATGTGTATTTTGTCCGTTTTGACCATAGATTTAATATTTAAAAAACAAATAATGTATTTACTGTTTTCAGTCACACCCCTCCCTCTCACAATGGTTCATTCCACCTGCGCTGTCCGAGCTACGATTGCTAGTTTAGCGTCTCTTGCTTATTGCACTTGCTATGATGCAGTGCAGACAGTGACACACGCAGGCATGTCACATCAAAAGTCAGGGCATCAAAAACGGAAAGAAATGAAGGAAAGAGAAGACAGAGAACGTCGAAGTCGACAGTATGTGTCACAGTTTTTCAAAAAGAAAGGTAGCTTGCCCTATTCCTGTATTCCAAAACTTTCAGAGTTAGCCTACTTATTTTTGTTGCTACATGACCCGCTTTTATCTAGCTAGCTTAGTAAAATAATTATTGAATTATGAAACAGATTCAGCGGCTGCTGCACACGTCCTCCTCCCCCCACGTCCCCCGTCCCCGTCTCAGCCGAACAAGGTGAGCCTGAGCGCGAAACTTCACGAAGATTGAAGCCTCTAAACACGTCTTATCTACTGTGTTCGCCACATGATGATAACTTTACAAAACAAAAAGTTCCTCAAAAATTACAAAATCAGTTCGCCGTGCCCGTGTATGTGTCGTGTGTTCCAACGCAGTCTCATGAAAGTGCGTATTAATACCACGAATGTTATTTCTCGTGCCATTTATACGGCAAAAATGGTTTTTGCGTGCATGCTACGCACGGAAACCCCTTGGGTAGGATTAAGGGGAGGGGGGTGCGTGCGTATTACACGCCATAAAATGCGTATCATATGCACGCGAATATACACGCAAAAACTATTTTTGGCGTATAAATGGCGCGAGAAATAACATTCGTAGTATTGATACGCACTTTCATGAGATCGGGCTCTGTGTTCTGTGAAGTCACAGTGCTGCTGCTACGATCGATGCTGTCAAACTTGACATTCTTAATGTGAATAAAATGCCCCAGAAAAAAATAATATAAAATTTAATAAAACATGTGTCTGTAGTAACCATTGGCTATAAGTTTACAAAATAGATATATTAATATTTTACATTAAGAAAACTAAATAGGGCAATACAAATTATATGGTTATTATTACGTGTGTGTGTGTGTGTGTGTGTGTGTGTGTGTGTGTGTGTGTGTGTTGTGTGTGTGTGTGTGTGTGTGTGTTTGACTTATACAGATGCAGAGTCAGCAATTGAGATAATAAATGTTCTCCCTTTTATGTAAACAAGTACATATTTCTAAAAAAAAAAAAAATCTTGTTTTTTTGTACTCATCTTTAGACATTTTAACTATGCAGTGTGCTAAGTATCCTTTTTAAAGTATACTGGGCATGTTTATTGAGTTAAATTTTATCTGTAAAAAATGTAGGGGGCCCAGAAATTTTGGTTTCCATAGGGCCCAGAATTTCTGGCGGCACCCCTGCTCATGCAGGTTGGTCAAGCTCAGCTTCCCCGGGAGGAGAGGGAACGTTGGAGAGCTAGAGGACTTTGCCTTTACTGCGGCACGGCTGGTCACTTTCTCATCAACTGTCCAGTAAAAGACCAAGTTCGACAGTAGAACGGAGGTTACTGTCGGGTGGACTATCGGTGGCGAAATCTTCATCAGTGACTCTCCTCATGGTAAGACTGCAATGGGCAGACCAGTTTCACATCTGTCAGGCGTTGGTGGACTCTGGAGCGGAGGGTAACCTCATTGATGAATCCTTGGCCAGATGTCTCCAGATTCCGATCACATGCCTCGAACACAGAATTTCTGTCAACGCCCTTAACAGACAGGTATTTCCAAGCATCACTCAATCAACCTGTATTCTTACCCTTATCACCTCCGGAAACCATACTGAGAAGACTTCATTCCTCATCACCAAGTCACCATTTGCACCCATGGCATTGGGATATCCGTGGCTGGTTCAGCACCAACCCAAGGTTGAATGGGGCAAGAGTTTGGTTTCAGCCTGGAGCAACCATTGTCATGCCTCTTGTCTACTGTCTGCTTGTCCGTCTGTTTCTTGTTCTGTGTTGCAAGAGGAGCCAGTGAATCTGTCTAACGTGCCGCAGGAGTATCTCGACCTGAAGGAAGTGTTCAGTAAGTCCCAGACTGTTTCTCTTCCTCCGCATCGTCCCTATGACTGTGCTATAGATTTACTGCCAGGTACGTCTTTGCCCAAGAAAATATATTTCTGATTCTCTGGCAGGAGGGATCATCCGTTCTTCTTCGTCTCCCGCTGGCGCAGGGTTCTTTTTCGTAGGGAAGAAGGATGGTTCTCTGCCGTGTATTGACTATCAAGGGCTGAACAACATCACGGTAAAGAATACTTAACCTTTGCCGTTGATGTCTTCAGCTTTCGAGCGGTTGCAGGGAGCATCTCTTTTCACGAAATTGGACCTGCGCAACGCTTACCAGTTGGTCCGCATAAGAAGGGGGGATGAGTGGAAAACGGCATTCAATACCCCCAGGGGCCAATTTGAGTATTTGGTTATGACTTTCGGCCTGTCCAACTCCACCGCCGTTTTCCAAGCACTCATTAATGATGTGTTTAGAGATATGGTCGATCAATTCATTTATGTCTACCTGGATGACATATTGATATTATCTTCGTCTCTCCAGGAACACGTTCAACATGTCAGCAAGTGCTCCAGAGGCTGCTCGAGAATGGGCTTTTTGTCAAGGTGGAGAAGTGTGCGTTTCATGCACAGTCAGTTCCGTTTTTGGGGTACATCATCTTGTCCGAGGGAGCGCGCATGGATCCTGACAAGGTTAAGGCTGTGGTAGATTCTAGTTCCCGTAAGGCCCTGCAGAGGTTCCTGGGATTCGCCAATTTTTACCGATATTTTATTCGTAATTTCAGCCAACTAGCCGCTCCTCTGACCGCCTTGACCTCCTACCAACCTACCAACCTCAAGAGCCGCTTCGTTTTAGTTCCCATTCTTGTAGCCCCTGACTCTTCACGTCAGTTTGTGGTGGAGGTCGACACTACAGAGGTGGGGGTAGGCGCAGTACTTTCCTATCGGTCTCCTGCGGACGACAAGATACACCCTTGCACGGTTTTTTCTCATCGCTTATTGTCTGCCGAACGTAATTACGATATTGGTAACAGAGAGTTGTTGGCAGTTAAGTTAGCATTGGAGGAATGGCGCCACTGGTTAGAGGGAGCAGGGGAACCCTTTATCGTCTGGACGGATCATAAGAACCTCGAATACATCAGGTCTGCTAAACGACTGAACTCCAGGCATGCTTGGTGTGCACTTTTTTCGGTCGTTTTGACTTTTCACTCGGTATCGCCCGGGTTCCAAGAACATCAAACCCGACGCATTGTCTCGTATTTTTGAACGCTCCAAATGCCCGTCTACTCCCGAGTGCATTTTATCTGAGAGACTTAAAGACTTAGTAAGACTTCCAATCGACCCCAGATGGGTTGCTTCAACCGCTGTCTGTCCCTTCGAGACCCTGTTCCCATATCGCGGTAGATTTAGTCACGGGCCTCCCACACTCCCAGGGCAAAACAGTCATTTTGAGTGTAGTGGACCAGTTCTTGAAGGCGGCACATTTGATTCCCTTACCCAAATTACCCTCAGCTAAGGAGACAGCGGTTACTGTCGTAGATCACGTCTTTCGCATTCATGGCCTCCCGAGAGACGTGGTTTCCGACAGGGGGCCCCAGTTTATATCCAAATTTTGGAGAGAGTTTTGTCAGTTACTGAGGGCGAGTATTAGTCTGTCGTCTGGGTTCCATCCCCAGACTAACGGTCAAGCTGAGCGAGCCAACCAAGATTTAGAATTCTGATTTTACGATGTCTGGTGTCTGGAGCCGTTTTCATTCAAGAAAAGAATCTTCAATTATCTCCATACCAAAATCTCAGTTGGACTAACATTTTTACTGAATCATTAAAATATATGATATGAGTTATTTAAAGGGCATTGAGTGCTTCTTATAAGTGGGTGACTGAATCATGATATAGTGCATATGTGTATACATGTAAAAAACAAAGTAAGAGTCAGTGCACAATTGTCTGCATAAAAAATACAGTACCTTTGCATACATGCAGGTGTCGGAAAGCTCCCACACTTTGCAACTAATATCGCACAGAGGGCACATAATAACGCTTGACTGGCACACCTCCTGTCTGCATAAACACACACAAGCACACACACAGGTTGATTTTGCTTCAGGACCCTTATTTTCCATTAGACAGCAAGAGGTAACCATACACAGTACCATAATTGTTTATCGAACAACAAAGATGTAATAGAAAATCAAACATTGAAGTTTAGGTTACTCACATGAGAGGACTTGTGCTGTAGAAAGCCAGGCCATACAGGAATACAATGAGACCAATTAAAGAAGCAGGAATCAAGAGAAATGTGTACCAGCCCAGCCACAGGAAATAAAGAGCCACCTTCTCGCCAAGGTAGTTTCTGACAACACATACAATAAATGCATCATCAAGAAACCTTCAAGGATACTTTCTATTAGTCGCAGATTGGAAATAAGTCTATAATGAACAGAGAGATGAGTAAAACCACAAAATAAAAAGAAGAGAGAACCTGACGTTAGTTATGGGTTGTCCCCGAAAACAAGCGGACCATCGAGCCCAGCTCTGCTTCAGTTCTTTCTGCTCCCTTTTCTAGGAATGAAAGTGGACAAAGGAAAATGTTGTTGTTGTTGTTTTATTGCTGTTACAATTACTACAAAGCCATGAAATCTAATTTATTTGGACTGTAACAGAAAACACAGTCACCCTAGAGACCCTGTAGGTTTAGTTGTCCTGGTTCCCTTTCAAGAGATCTCGCGCCGCATCGAACTGCTGTGGTAATGCCGTTAGAGACGGGCCTGGCCCTTTCTCTGCCTTCACCTAATAGGTTCAGTGTTTCATCTCAGGGTTTGCAAGAACGCTCTATGGTTACTTCCATCCCAAGTGAAGCACCGGTACTGCAACTTTCCATTTCCGAGTAGCTGGATGTTATCAGTATTGAGACAGGAGACACTGAAGACTCGTTATTTCAGACTCCTGCATGTGAGAAACTGATGAATGTTATCACTCATGCCGTTGCTAAATTAAACATTGACTGGGCGGCCGAGAAACCGGAGCCTTGTCAGAAAAGCAATCTAGACGAACGATTTCTGCCGTCATGTACACAACCTCCACGTCGGGGCTTTCTGTTTTTTTCCTAACCTCCACACTGAGGAAGATACCAGTTTCCTACCATGTATTTAGTCCACAAAAATCAACATATTTAAACATCCATGGGCTTAAACAGCATGGTTATGGGGCGATGCTCAGGGCTGAAGAGATGCTTGTGAGCCATCTATCCCCCGAGTAAGCATCATCCCTCAAAGCCCTAACATTACCCACCAAACCACTGAGAGCTACATTGGCGGGTAAAGCATATTCGCCAGCAGGTCAGGCCTAAGAGAGCTTCGTCAAAGAAGAAGTCCTGACGCCATCGGTGCCCTCATGGGGCCGTTCTGCCAACCCCGCCAAATTGTGTGTCTCGGGGCGCAGGGGTTCCCAGCGAGTGCTTATTTGAATGTCCGCCCTAAAAAAAAGTGCCACAGCAGGCTCTAGTCATATAGCCTGACTCCGCCCTCCTACGTACTTCCGCTCAATTTTCATTTTCCTTCAGTACTATGTCTGGGATTCTGCTGTAGACTTTGGTTTTCTCCAAACAATTTTTTACTGGGCCAATCAGCGAACAGAGGGAGTGGCTGAAAACGATGACGTTGATGTCGTCTCATGCGTTATTTTGAGTTGTAGTTCAGTAATGGCACCGGAGAAAGATGCGAGTGAAGTCATTCATTCCGTTGTGGCAATGCTGCTGAATATTAAGAAGTTAAAGCCGGAGCAAGAACAATCTTTGCTTAGTTTTGTTGGTGGCCATCCTCCCCACGGGGTTCGGGAAAATACATATCGGTATGTCACGACCAAACGTTAACGATTGGTTATGGCAGATCCAGAGTGACTCTGGGCAGATTGGACTGATTTAATATGTGCTATACAACACAATCACGCAGAGGCGTTCCTATAGCATTTCGACATAGTGTTTCGTTCCCTTTTCAGGGAACCATGGTTACATACGTAACCGACAAGATTTGTTTAGCAGTGGTTTTGTTAGTCGGTTTCAAATGTCTGTCTTGAAAAAAATCTAATTTGAGTTCTGAAATCTTACATTTTTCTGAGTGAAACAGGATAATTTGCAAGAAATTATATTTTGAGTATTCAGAGTATAAGAATTTTTCTATGTGTGTGATCAAATACTCATTGTGACAAGATACTTTTCCTATATGCTGCTTCGAGCATCAAATAGTGATTATCACCCTGGGATACTTCCTTATCAACACATTTGCATAATGATTCCACAGTGTGGACTCTGTACTACATGTGTACAAAATGCTGTGAGCAAGAGGAAATAAAATATAAAAATCATACCTCATGTAAGCAGAAATGAGTCTCGAAAACTTTTTTTTTCATGAGATCGGGTAGATATTCTGAAACACCTAAGAAAGGTAGAGCGAGAGAATGTATAATGGAATCGACAGTTCTAGATAAATCATATGAAGGTTGAAATAATACAGTGATGTAATACAAAGTAATATGAATGAGCAATCTAGGGAAACTGTTACTCACCCTCAGAATCAATGCATGTGTGATGCAGAATGAAATCAACAATACGAATCCTGAAACAGAGCCACAATGCAGATCAAAGCCCTTCTGTTAAAGTGGCTTCTTTATTTATTTATAACACATCAATTGTAACTATGTCACCTTTCTCCACAGCACCATAGAGAATAGGGATTACTCAGATTACCAATACCATGAGTAAGAGAAGTAGAATTTTGTTTGCTAGCAGTTTAATTGGTGAAAATATCTATTCTCTATTCTAATCTCTATTCATAGGCAAAATTTACAATCACTGAGCGAGTTAGGCAAAAATAGGAATCGATACTGTTAGTTAATCGATACTGAACAGTGATACTGATTAGTGCCAATCACGTATTAAAAACCCTATAATTTATCATCTTGTGGCCTTTAAACAAATGTGTTTGAATAACAGTCATAAAAATGGTTAGAGAGTTTTTTGAGACTGTTACCTGGTTGACTGAGGTATAATACCCTGCTGCTCACAACTCCAGTTACAGGCATCAGACACTTTTAAAAGATACGGTATGTCTCAAAAACCCTTTCTGGTGCTCTAATACAATAAAATACCTTATCATCATCATCTCTTAATTTCTGCAAAAAGAAACATACACCAAATAAAAAGAGCAAAGCATATATTTGACAACATTTCATTATCAGAACCATTGTCCAAACAATATAATAATGCAGTGCCATTATATAGTGTTGAACTAAAACTAATAATAATAAAGTCATAATAATAATATGGTTCACAGCAGTCTTGTTAATTTAACAGCATATTGTATCATTGACTCAGAAAAAAGACACTATTTGAGCAATGAAATTGTGCAAAATAGAAATTCAGTTTTGCACTCAATTGTTGTGTCAGCAATTACGCAACTCTTGCATTTTTTAGTTACACTTTCATATGCAAAAAGGAATTTCCCCGTCAGACATTATTTAGACTTCTTAAACCAGATCTCAAAATTCCAAAAACGTACCTGAACATTTAATTTCTTAGCTTTCAAAGTTTCAATGAAAGCTTTTTGTTTTCTGATGCATTGGTTATTTTCCTCTTCTTCTGAGATTTTTGCCACAAGAACAAAATCGAAGGTCAGAGGAGGTTGCTAAGATTAAAAAGAAAGAAAGCAGTGCTAATAAATGATTATGAGAAATAATCATTATGTTATTTCCTTTGTGAGCAGAAGTTATACA